>CBVK0100273249.1:0-35022 GCA_900067695.1 Picea abies
AGCCACCCATCTAATCTAATATCAACAGTTAGATTAGAAAACTCCTCACCTTCCCTCATGAGGTCGACTTGGGAAAGAGGGCGCACCCATTCCTGAGTAGTTGAAGCATTCTTGTTGAGAGAACAAGAGGAGTTCAAGCATTCTTGTTGAGAGAACAAGAGAGAGCAAGAGAGAGGTCGAGATGAAGAAAAGAGACAGCAACTGCAATTTCTGGGAGTATTGGCATGCATTCCAAGGTTGCCGAACAACATTTAGTGGCATAGAAATTGAGTCTTAGCAGAGTTTTGGCACAAATTTCGAGACAGTTCATGCAACATTAATTGCTGGGACAGCCGTACAGTTGTACGGATTTCTGGTTCATAAATCTAGGAGGAAAGCTACATGAATGTCTAGATAAGTTTGTGTAAATTTCTGAAGATGAATATGCTGTAAAAGAGTTTCTCAGAAGCTCATAAATAATACAAAGCCCTCTCTCACTAGTTTTCCCCTTGTGGGTTTTTCCAGGGTCGAAGTTAGACCGAATATCTTTGTGTCTATATTTTCTGAGTTTTGCATATTGCTGATATTTTATTTCTGCATTGAAAATGATGTTCAAAATCCTCATCTTTCAGTTCTAAAGTTTATTTTCTATTAAGTTTTTATATGATGAAACAGTTTTGTAACCTATGCTGAAACAATGTTGAAACTGGAGTTTCAACATTTAACTTTGGTTGAAAATCAGCGAGACTGAAACTGGGTTGGGGTCTGAAAACTTAACAAGTTATACCATTGTACAACTGTATAAATATGTACCATTGACCTACATCCAACCTATACAACTACCTTGTAATCAATCTGTACTAGAACCAAACATGTATCAACAAAACACAATAGGTACGTAACCTATAGTTCTGCAACATGTGTATGTGCGCGCCCTATCTATTATGAAACCCACGTATGTATGCGACCAAACTGTTATGTAGCCTGCATATGCCTTTTGAAAACTAGGGTTTCATTTCTCTTGAAAATTTTTGACCCTCTGTAACTTCTTTCACATAGATCTGTAACCTGTCACTGTATCTAGACTATAATTGTACCCTGTGCATGCATCCTCATAACCTTTACCCAAATCATATATATCTCTCTCTAGTCATGTTCCATATAGGTGTGTGTAATTATGAACAAGTATAATAACCCTCACATGATCTAGTCATCAAAACCTTTCTGATAATCAACCTCTCAATACATCAACCACTTCATAAATACAAGCTCTCAACCATGTACCACAAACCCTTAGACATATGTTGTAACACCCTAGGTTTTTGAACCCCCATTTTAAATAATGTATTGTTACAATGCTGAGAGGCTTGAGTGCCCAAAAAATTATTGAAGGGCCAGTATGCCCAGGAAATGTAATTTTTTGATCACTAATAATACTAAACACATCGCTGGTTGCTAGACGGACAAGGACTAGAGTTATAGGGGGCTATGATTCCACAAGAGAGGGAGATTAAGGGACTAAGTGTTTATTCCTATTTTTTTTATTACCCTTTTTGTCTCAAGGAGGGGATCGATCACGTGAGCTTCTTGGGGAAGGCCATGAGGTTCTTGTTTCCCCACGAGGTTACTTAAACCCACCTATGGTCTGAGGAGGGGGTTCGAATGATGACTTGTTTGTTGTTTTCCCATTCACTCACTCATTTTTCCCTCACACACTCCCATGCACCCCCTGACCCATTCATCGATCCATCCTCACATGCATCTTGGCTTGGTAAAGAAAAAGGAAATAGAGTTGTTGAAGAATTATCCATAGGATAGTTGGTTGTAGTGGTCGCTGGTGTGATCTAGTCGTGACCTGGGGCCTGCATGTATGAAATGCATTGGCCTGTGCCCTATTTTTATCAAAATTGCAAGTCATGAGAGTTCCAGCATTGATATTCTGGACCAGTGGTGCTAGAGGCCCTGAAAAAAGGAGGATTTCTTAAGGGATTATGTGGCAGAGAAGGGTGGAGGTCCATTCTCTTGGGGCAGTACAAGCTAGGTAGAAGAGAGCTAGGTACTTGGATTGTTTTGGGTGTCAGGAAACCTATGAGAGCTTGAGAGTTGACTGGTTTGGGAACCCAATTACACTTTGGAACCGTCCTTGTGGATTCATAGCCTTGGCTTGGGGGTTACACTGCTATTGAGATTTGGAGCAGTGGTGTCTACAGTTGGGTGGAACATCCTTGGTCTGTAGCCAGTCGGTGTCATATTTCTTAAAGATAAGTGCTCTATGTCGTGATATTACAATCTGTGTATGAATGTATTTCGCTGTGTAATTTAATTATCATTTACATGTATATGAATGTATTTTCGCTGTGTATATTTAATTATCGTTTAACATAATCTTTAGATGATGCATGCTTGTTGGATATTGTCATGCATGTCATTAAATCTGTTATCTTATGCATCCTTAATAAATAAATAAGGTATCAATATGAGAAAGAAGTCCGAGGGTGGGATTGCAAGTAACATACCCCAGCCTGTGGATGGTTGGGTATGTTACAGTTTGTTATCAAAAATTTTGGTTGAAACACCAGGTCGGTATGGGCTAGGTCTATTGGTCAGAATCTCATGGTCGAGATCAAACTCTAACCATTCCTTTTTAATTTGGGAGCGATCTCCATCATAGGATCGGGGAGATTTAGGATCGTTGGATCGGAGGACAGGTAAATAGGGGTCGTTCGATGAAAATGAAGCAAGGTTAAGGTCGCGACCATTGGATCCCATTGGAGAGAGAGATCAATGACCAGCAGACATTGTGGGGAACTGAGTTGCATGGGAGATAATTTCCCAAGGTGGTATCACCATCCAAACCATGGTTTCCCTGAGGGGTTACATGTTAGCATCAGGAGAATTGCGGGGGGAAAAGTAGGTTACTCCAAATTGTCGATGCATGCCCCCACAAATTGAAAGGCATGAAATGATGTGATAAGTTAGGGCTCGAACATCGAAACTATGGATTGACAAAGTAGATGGCGTCTGTCAATCCTTAGGTTGACACACGTCAATCGATCATGTGCTCGAGATAAAATCACTCCAGGAAAGAGCGAGTGAGGAGAAGTTGAGATATGAGACTCTTGAAGCCCAGAGAGCTGGAGACCTGAAGTAAACATCGACTATCGGATCGTTCAAAGTAGATACTGACCCTCGATCGCCAAGAGGTTACGTGTCAATGGATTAGTAACTCAAAAGGAATCTGTTCGAGAAGTTTCAACTGATATTTGAGACTCCTGAAGCCTGGAGAGTCGGAGTAAATCTCGACCATCCGATCATCTGAGAGGATATCAACCATTGATCTACCGAGAGCCACGCACTAGATCCATGGCTTCAAATAAAAGCCAGAGGAGCCAGATAAGTTTGAAATTTGAGATTTCTAGAGTTCAGAGTCCTGAAGGAATCATAGTCATTGATCTGCAGGGGAAATGCAATAGAAGATAGCAAGCTTTGGATAAAAATATTTTCAAGGAAAAAGGTTGAAGTTTGAGATCTCTGAAGTCCGGAGACCCAAAGAAATCATAGCTGTCAGATTAAGGAAGACACATGGAGCAAATCCTTGGACTCTAGGTGAAGACCCGAAGTGAATCTTGGTTATCTGATCCAGGAGGACACGTGGCGATAGACTAGCCAGTTCAAGAATTCGGAGTTCGGGAGAATTGGAAGTGTGCCAGTTTGAAAACTCTCAAAGCTCCGAAGCCCAAAGAGCTGAAGTAATGGGGCACAATGACGTCACCTGGGATGAAATGGAAACATGCAATGTGTGCCATGTGTTAGTAAGATTTAGGCATTTGGAACATTGAAAAGTCGATTAGAATGTGACACATGTCATTCTCTTGATTGGGCCACGTGTCCACTTCCAAAATTTTGCCACGTGGTGATAGTGTGTAGTCCAGAAGACTGGGCACTCCAGAAGGGAAAGATGTGATGAGTTGCATTGGGTCAAAAAATCCCAAAGGCCTAAAGGCTAGAGTACATATCGGCTGTCGATTCCAGAGGACATGCGTCGAAGGATTCTCGACTGCATGTAAAATCACTCTGGGAGAAAGTGCAAGAGGGAAGTTGGAAACTTTTGAATCCTGAAGCACTGAAGTGATTCACAGTCCATGATCTATGGGAGGACACCCGTCGATAGATCAAGAACTCTGGGTAAAGGCATTCTGGGAGGAGGCAAGCGAGAAAAGTTGAGACTCCTGAAGCACGGAGTCTCAAAGTGGATCTCAATCATTGATCGCGAAAGAGGATGAGGACCATTGATCTGGTCTTGGATGGAAGTATCGAAGTCCTGAAGCTCTACACAAGCTATTTTTCATCTAAGTGCAAGGTCATGGCCTTGGTCATATGCAGATTGAGAGCCGAGGAAGCAAGGATAAGGGCCGAATTGGTTGTCCCTCGAGATAGATAAGTTCCAAGGAAGAATTTAGCCATGGTTTCTAGTCATGATCTATTGGGGAGGTGGTTTGAAGGAAGTGCCTGAGCAAGGTGAAACTCTGTTTCAGCCAAGGATAACATGCCACTATTATTTTAGGAGAATGGGGATATAATCTCCATGAACAAAAACAAGAAAGAGACCTGTAGCATGGTTTGGTAATTTTTTTGTCTATCATACACATACTTCTAACAAAATGGCCTCTTGCACATTTTGCAAAATTAAGAGGCTTAAGCACATCATCTTAGGATGCGTATTGAGGAAATGGAAGAAGGTGAGGGAGCCTCTAGTCATGAAAAGGAGGCTGACAGCCAGAATACCAGAGTTGGTAATGCAGAGACAGAGTCCAATGGATGCAAGGGAAAATAAGAGAAGGAAACGTTAATAGAAATGGTAAGAAGCCTAAAGATGGAAGTGCAGAGCTACAAATCAGACAACAAGAGACTGATGATAGAGAAAAGTCAGATAAGTGCTTGAGTATTGTAGAGATTAAATCAATTGCAGAGGCAAACGAAGAAGGGATCAAACTCAAGACAAAAGAAAGAAGGCATGTTTCATGAAAGAGGAGATGCTCATGGAAGAACTGGTTATTCCAGAAGTGCTAGCAGAGCTCATGGACACCACTCACCTCCTTACTCAGGAAGACATTTGTATGCATCAGATGATTCTGTAATTAGTCTAGAAGTGTCTCCTATCATGCACCAGAGAAGGAAACAAAAGGTATATTGTTTGCAAGGGGAGCTAAGGAAGCTCAAGCCACCTTCCTTTGAGGGTGAAAGAGGAAGGGAAGATGATGCTGAAGCATGGTTTCTTGGGCTCAGGATATATTTTCAGTTTCATAACTATTCATCCAACCTGGAAGCTAGGATTGCCACCTACGACCTCCATGGAAAAGATGCAATATGGTGGGACCAATTGAAGCAAGTGGAGAATGTTAACGAAAGTAGGATCACTTGGAAGAAGTTCAAGAAGTACTTCCAGAAGGAGTACCTCTCAGAGCATTTCTATGACAAGAAAATGCAGGATTTCTTTGAACTCATTTTGGGAAGAATGACTATGGCAGAATACGAGAAGAAGTTCTTGGGATTGTTAAAGTACATCAGGCTCATTGGTGATGAGAAAGTGAAAGTACATAGATTTATAAGTGGATTTCCAACCTTTTATAAGGAAAAGATCAAGTATGATGAACCCAAGACCTTGACTGAGGCCATCAGGAAGGCTAAATACCTGTATGATCAAGGCCAGGGGAGAGAATCCTGCAGAAATATTGGAAGGACAAGAAGAATGTGAAGTCTGATCAGAGGAGGAAAGGATTCAAACCTCCCTTCAATAGGAATGAGCCTAATAGAAATCATCAAGATTAGTATACTAAAGGGGAATGCAAGAAGAAATATTCCTTGGGAAAAAGGGGAAGACCACCAATCCAATGCTCGAGATGCAAAGAAGATCACCTGTACAAGGATTTCCCACACAGAAAGGACAAAGTGAAGACTGTGCACAACATCCAAGAGGCTACAATAGTGGGAGATATGGGAAGAATCTCTACAGCTTTAAATGATCGATAAGCAGAGTACCAGTCCAATATGATCAAGGTGGAAGGTAAGATCATAAATTATCCTGTTGTTATTTTGATTGATTCTAGAGAAAGTCATTGTTACATTAATCCTAAGATAGTGGATAGATTACATTTGGAGAAAAGTAAACTTGGAAAAGAAATTTTGGTTCAGTTATCCACTGGAACCAAAAGAAGAATCCATGATATGGTCAAAGGTTGTTCCATAAGTCTTCATGGTGTGAATACTAGTACTGATCTAAATATCATACCATTGGGGTATTATGATGTTCTTATTGGGATGGATTGGTTGGAAAAGCATCATGCTATCCTAGATTTTCATAATAAGACACTTACATGTCTTGATGAAAATGGAAAATAGAGCACTGTGAAAGGAGTTCCAAGATCCATCTCTATAAGGGAGATTTCAGCCTTACAATTGAAAAGATGTTTTAGAAAATGATATAAACTATATGCAGCTCATGTGGAGGAGCCAGTTGATACAAAGGGGCCAAGCCTTGAAGATTTCTTGGTGCTATAGAAATTTGAAGATGTATTCCAAGAAATACCCAGATTTCCACCAAGAAGGGAGATAGATTTCTCAATTGATTTAGCGCCAAGAGTTGCCCTGGTGTCAAAAACACCTTATAGAATGAAGACACCAGAATTAAAAGAATTACAAATGCAATTGGAAGAATTGTTGAAGAAAGGGTACATACATCCAAGTGTTTCACCTTGGGGAGTACCAGTACTTTTTTTCAAAAAGAAGGATGGAACCTTGAGGCTGTGTATTGACTTCCGACAGCTGAACAAGTACACTATAAAGAAAAAGTATCCTTTACCTCGAATTGATGACCTCTTTGATAAGCTAAGAGGAGAAAAGATATTTTCAAAGATTGACCTGAGGGCAGGATACCATCAGGTAAGAATCAAGGAAGAAGACATTCATAAGACAACCTTTATTCATAAGACAACCTTTAGAACCAGGTATGGGCATTATGAATTTATATCGGTGCCTTTTGGACTGACCAATGAACCAACTGTATTCATGTGATTAATGAATGACATATTAAGAAATTATTTGGACAAGTTTGTCATAGTATTCCTAGATGACATACTTATCTATTCCAAGTCTGAAGAGGAGCATGAAAATCACTTAAGACTGGTGTTGCAAGTACTGAGAGAACATTAGTTGTATGCCAAGTTGAGTAACTGTTATTTTTATCAAAAGCAGATCCATTACTTGGGACACATTATTTCAGAGCAGGGCATAGCAGTAGATCTAAAAAATATTGAAGCCATTAGAGGATGGCCAACACCTAGAAATGTGTTAGATGTCATATCTTTTTTGGGATTAGTTGGCTACTACAGAAGGTTCATAGTAGGGTTCTCTAAGATTGCTCATCTTGTCACTTCTTTGCAAAATAAGGGAACTAAATTTGAGTGGACACTCAAGTGTGAAAATAATTTTAATTTGTTGAAGGAATTACCTACTAGTGTGCCTGTGTTAAAGATTGCTAACCCAAATGAAAGTTTTGTGGTATGTACGGACACATGTAAAGAAAGAATTGGGGGAGTCCTCACTCAAGATGGGCATGACATTGGATATGAGTCCAGAAATATTAAGGAACATGAGAGGAACTATGCCACCCATGACTTGGAACTTGCTGCCATTGTTCATGCCTTGAGGATGGGGAGGCATTATCTCATGGGGAAGAAATTCGAATTAAGGACAGACCACATTGGCCTGAAGTATCTTTTTGAACAACCAACCTTGAATGCCACGCAAACAAGATGGATGGAATTTTTAAGTGAATATGACTTTGATATCAATCATATCAAGGGAAAGGAGAATAAAGTTGTTGATGCACTTAGTAGGAGAATGCATCTCATGGATGCTACTATTGTCAGTATACATCAGTCAGACTTGAAGAGTAGAATTTTAGATGGTCTTGTTATAGAACAACATTACCTACAGGTAAAGGAAAACTTACAACAAGGAAATGTACAATAGAGAATAAAGGAGTACGAGGTAAAGAAAGATGGATTACTCATACATAAGAATAGAATCTATGTTCCTAGTTCCAGAGAACTGAGGAATTTGGTACTGAAGGAAATGCATGATGTTCCTTATGTTGGACATCCCGTTTACCAGAAAAAAATTACAGCAGTAGGAGGCCAGTTCTTTTGGTTGGGAATGAAGAAGGATGTTGCTGATTACATCACTCGATGTATGGAATGTCAGAAGGTGAAGGCTGAGCATAGGCACCCAGTAGGTTTGCTGCAGACATTGCCAATTCCAGAGAAGAAATGGGAAGTGATCACCATGGATGTCATCACAGGATTACCCAGAATCTATAAACAACATGATTCAATCATGGTGGTGGATGACAAATTAACAAAGGCTACTCATTTTGTGCCTGTGAAGACAACACATACAATGACTAATATTGAAAAAAATTTCATGAAGGAAAATGCTAGGTTGCATGGGATACCTAGGACAATCATCTCGGATAGAGATACAAAGTTTACCTCCAATTTCTAGAGGGGATTTTTTAAAGGATTTGGAACAAATATAAACTTTAGAACATCATATCATCCCTAGACAGATGGGAAAATAGAGAGAGTCAATCGAATAATTGAAGACATGTTGAGAATGTATGTGATGGATAAGCCATTTAAGTGGGAAGATTACTTACACTTGGTTGAGTTTGCATATAATAATGGGTATCAAGATTCATTGAGAATGAGCCCATTTGAAGCCTTGTATGGTAGGAAATGCAATACTCCAGTGAGCTAGGACAACCCCATAGATAGAGTGGTACATGGGTCAGAGTTCCTCAAGGACATGGAAGACTAGGTGGTCAAGATTAAGAAGAATTTAAAGGCATCTCAAGATAGATAGAAAGTTTATGTAGACAAGAACATGACAGTTAGAGAATTTAAAGTAGGGGAGAATGTACTTTTAAAAGTGAAGCCCAAGAAAATCTCTTTGAAATTGGGTAGTTGTACAAACCTGGCATCCAGATTCTGTGGTCCATTTGAAATATTGGACAGAATAGAGCCAATTGCATACATGCTTGCATTGACTGCTTCCATGAATGTGAATAATGTATTTCATGTATATTTACCAAATAAATATGTACATTATCCTAACCATGTTATTGATTGGCATATGATTTAGGTAGAGATGGAGGAAGACTTTCAGATTCAGCCAGTGCGGGTATTGGATAGAAAAGTCAAAATGCTCCGGAATCGAGTTATAGAACTGGTAAAAGTTCAATGGACCTAGTACATTCCTAAAGATGCTACCTAGGAGAATGAAGATGCCATGTGGGCAAAGTACCCGTAGCTCGTTGAATAAATTTGAGATTTTGATCTCTATCTTGTATATGCACTGATGACAGTGCTAAAATAAGGGGGAGGAGATGTAACACCCCATGTTTTTGAACCCCCATTTTAAATAATGTATTGTTACAATGTTAAGAGGCCTAAGTGCCCAAACAATTATTGAAGGGACAATATGCCTAAGAAATGTAATGTTTTGATCATTAATAATAATAAACACATCGTTGGTTTCTAGATGGACAAGGAATAGAGTTATATGGGGCTATGATTCCATAAGAGAGGGATCTTGAGGGACTAAGTGTTTATTCCTATTTTTTTATTACCCTTTTTGTCTCAGGGAGGGGATCGATTACATGAGATTCTTGGGGAAGGCCAGGAGGTTCTTGTTTCCCCACAAGGTTACTTAAACCCGCCTCTGGTTTGAGGGAGGTGTTTGACTAATAACTTGTTCATTTATTTCCCGTTCACTCACTCATTTTTCCCTCACACACTCCCATGAACCCCCTAACCCATTCATCGACCCATCCTCACCTGCATCTTGGCTTGGCAAAGTGAAAGGAAATGGAGCTGCTAAAGAATTAGCCATGAGATAGTTGGTTGTAGTGGTCGTTGGTGTCATCCATTCGTGACCTAAGGCCTGCATGTCTAAAATGCATTGGCATGTTCCCTATTTTGATCACAATTATGAGTCCTAAGATTCCAGAGGGACTACGTGGAAGAGAAGGGTGGAGGTCCATTCTCTTGGGCAGTACAAGCTGGGTAGAAGAGAGTTGGGAACCTGGATTGTTGTGGGTGTCGGGAAACCTGTGAGAGCTTGAGAGATGACTAGTTTGGGAACCCAATGACACTTTGGAATCGTCCTTGTGGGTTCATATCCCTGGCTCGGGGGTGACACTGCTGTTGAGATTTGGAGCAGTGGTTTCTATGGTTGGGTGGAATGTCCTTGGTCTGCAGCCAGTCGGTGTCATCTTTCTTAAAGATAAGTGCTCTCTGTTGTGATATTACTACTTGTGTATGAACATATTCCGCTGTGTAATTTAATTATAATTTACATGTATATGAATGTATTTATGCACATGCTTGTTGGATATTGTCATGCATGTCATTAAATATGTTATCTTATGCATCCTTAATAAATAAAGAAGGTATTAGTATGAGAAAGAATTCTGAACATGGGATTGCAGGTAGCCTACCCCGGCCTATGGATGGATGGGTGTCTTACATATGCCAAGAAATACAAGATGTGTCTCAACAAGAAGTATTAATGATAAATATACCAACATTGTATTTATGTAGATCTGACTTATGCAGAAGATCCCATGCAACCACTAGTCTCCCTAGGGAGAATCCTCAAAAATCCATAACCATTTCTCATGCATACATAAAAATCCAACTATTCATAGAAATAAGACATACCTTTTGAACCAATGGATAGATCAGATGTATCTAAGCACTGTAGACATTCCTAGTAGCTTTCTCTTAGAATTTAGAACCTCTGCATCTTCATCTTCTCAAGTTTCTGTCTTTACCAACATGTACACACCCTATGCACTGTTAGCCCACGTACGCCTCAGTATATATGCACCCTATACACAGTCAGAATAAGTACGCCTCAAAAAATAGGGTTTTTTTGTATTCGTTGTAATTCCAAGAATTTCTTCGTCAACCCTTCGTACTGCCTTAGACTTTTGCAAATTCAGATGTTTCAATGAGTACTTGCAATAAGCCTCACAGAACAAAATATATTCAATGTGTTCAAGTGTGATTAAATGAGAGAGCCTTGCCTATGATTTATACTTTCATGTATCATCCCACTTTCCTTATTTTAGGGAGTTCTCCATTAAATTTATTATTTGAATAATTTATTTTGCAAACACTTTGACTTTTTGGGGCTTCTAGATGACTCATTATGGTCCTCCAACTTCACATGGCCATAAATATCTAACCATGAGGAGTTATGTGATGTTCCACATACCACTAGAAATGGAATGACAAGCACTATCCATCTAGGATAGTTTCAATGAAAAATTCACTAACCTTCATCTCATTATTCCACAATTAAGCATGGGTTCTCTAACCATATTTCTAGGATAACTCAATCCACAAAGCGTCTTCCTGTGAGGGCTTTAACTATAAGGGGAACACTTTGGAGTTCATATGTTTGTACTTCTTATCAACCGTGACAAGCAAATAATGAGTCATATTTAAATCAAACAAACTTGGGTCCATTACCCAAACCTTTGTTCTACCGAAATTTGCTACCAAACTTTCTTTAAGGGTTGACATCAATGACAACCAACCTTAATCAACAATTATGAAATTGGTAGTGATGTTATTATGAATATTATATAGATGCAAAGACTCCTATAATCGAAGTATTCTGGGCATATGAATTATATTTTATTTGAATTTAGCGAGCATTCTGTCTACAATTAAGGGACAATTAATTGATTTTGGTTTTAAAGTGGATAATTATTGGATCATGGGTTTGAACAAAGTTTTGGTTGGTTGTTTGATTTAATTTATTTATTTATGAACAATATCCATATTATTCCCTCTCATACTATCAATTTTTTGCTCATTATACCCCCCTCACGATCCCATTTTCAGTTTTACACGCCCTGTTCTATAAAATAAATCTAAAACTCTGTATGACAATGGAAAAAGATATGATACATAAATGGGTGGCAGCTGATAATTTTGGTATGTAATTACGTTGTTTAATTATTTAATGAATTATTGAGTAGTATCCATTTTTTATTCCGTGTCATGCTATCATTTTTTCTCTCATTACAATCCCTCCAAATGTCCCATGAACCCTTTCCACCCCCTGCTCACTAGAAATTATTAAATAATTTATTATGGATTGTTTTGCATGAGTCTTATGTCAATTTCCGAGCTAAAATTCATTTCATATAAACATAATGTCATGTATGGTTTGTTAAGATATATTTACTAATGAATTGTCGCTTACAAGATGAGTTTCTTCAGCAAAGGCAGTCATGGCAGAAACAATAGAGGAAGAGGTAACTGGAATAGAGGGCCTAGAAGGCCTAGATTCTCAATTCAATTTGATACTGGCCCTCAGGAGTTGAACCGGGTTTTTCAATCTGGGTTCTTCAATTGGATTGGGAAAGGGATAGTTCAACCCTGACCATAGAGGCCTCCCTTCCAGCCCCAAAATATCTCTGGTATTCCTTTGCCTCCTCATATATCCATGCAACCATTAGTTCTCAAAAATGATGGATGGCAGGAAATTTTCCATCTGACAGTCTCCCACCATCGTGGCTGGCCCAAATTGTGATTACCTCCTCCTTTTCCACCTGTAAATCCTAATGTTTAAATTTTCCCTATACATTCACTTGTTCAGTCATCTCATGCTAGCAAACGACTTAAAACTGAGGTCTGCCATGTGCAAGAAAAAGGTAAATTTGTTGCTTCCCCCTCATCTCCTTCAAATGACTCATCAAAATCAATGTCCTCTGGTATGTTCCTGAGGGACGATTGTTCCCATGTTATTAGTGAGATTAAGCCTCAAGGTTTGAATCAACCTAAGGCTAATTCTAGGAAGTCCAAAGGGGACAACAATGAAAGAAGAATGATTTCCTCTCAAAGTGGAAAATATGGATTTTAATTTATGTGTTTATGATTGAGTTGTTGAAGAAAATGGCCTGCAGCATGTTTTCGATAACAAACTATTTTTTTTGGACAATGTGGTTATTTACATATTTTGGATATGATTTGAATTATTTCAGATATTTAATATTCAGATTTTGGAAATATTTATGGGATCTACAAGGAGGCATGTGTTTAAATGATTATCTAATTATGTTTATTTTTTGCAAAGAATAAAAGAAGGGAGTCACAAGGAGTCCCATCTACTTAGTTATTTTTAAATAAAGACCCTTAACTATTATTATTATTATTACTTCCCATAAACTAAAATTAGTTAAGTTTAATTAACTTAACTAAAGGAGGTAGTTGAACTACTTCAACTAGTTTGAAATGCATAAAATCCAAATGAGAAGGAAGAACAAGGGGAGAATAGAAGGAGAAAACAATACTAAGGTTTTCTCTTTTGTTTTCATGAGATAGTTCAGTTTTCATTGATTCTTGAGTTCATTAAAGGCCTAATTCTCTTTTTGATAGTAGTGTCTTATTGTAGACAACAATGTTCAAGGCTGAACCATATCATTCAGATGCTTGTTTCAAAGGTGTTGTTCTATCTTTGATAGTATGTGTATACTTGTATGTTTATGGATTAAATTTCATAGCTGATAAATGATATTGTGCAGAGTAAAATTGGTAGTAGTATGTGGCAAGATGATCCAGATTTTAAAGTTTAGTTTTTACTTCTTGTTAGATTCCTTTTGTATGGTTTCCATTGGGGATATCTAAACTAGACTTTGGTCCATGCCCTCATAGGGATTTTATAAAGAGAAAGATACTTTGATTTCTTGGAATGAAATAAAGCGATTATTCTGTCTCATCTACATGTATCTTTGACTTGGTTACTTTTTCTTTTGATCTCCACATTTATTTTCTATAATATGTATAATTTTTAGAAAATTACATAAAAATTTTATGTTATTTTGCAACATTCTTTCATAAAAAAACTAGCCTAAACACTTGTAATTATTACTTGTGGATTGGGAAAATATTTTTTTGAGGCTATAAACATAGGGTGATATTCCCGACTATCTTGTCTTAGCCAAGAAATATTAAAAAATGCTTGAGTAAGATAATTCATATCTTTTCCTCAACATTTATTTGGCGACCATACTGGGGAGATCTTCCATATCTCTTTGGTTGATTTTTTTATGCTTGATTATCATCGAATATATTGACTTTTCTAATTTTGATTCTTTGATTGTTTCATTTCTTAATGAATGTACATGTTGCAAGGCAACCTAATATCGAGCATGGCCTTCAAGATCAGACCAACATTGCTTTAAACTTGTTTAATACCATCTTAGATACTGCTAGAACCTAGATTGAGCTTAATCGCTCATGGGCAACAATTGAAAAAGACATAAGTGCCCACAAATGTTGGGAGGCTAGAAAAATATAGGAATCAACCACAATTTTCTTCTCCCTTCAGTTTTGATCTTCTTTTCATGTCCTTAGACCTTCGTGTTTCTAGGAGAAGAAGAGGTTTATCACTGAAAATTAATCCTATCGCTGAAATAGGAAGAAGGAAAATTGTCTTGTCAACCCAACAAAGTGATCTAAGGAGTACCTTGTCTGAATGTTCCAGTTCATTTTTCTCTCCCTCACCTATCATCCACAAGATGGAATCTAATGGTGGCTCTGGTGGCAGTGGAGGTGCTTCTTCTCAATCTTCAGCTTTGTCAATGATTGGTAGCTTGTATAGTCACCAAGTCCCTATCCAATATACCAAAAAACCCGCCAAAGTCATTTAAAAGTATGGGCTTTTTCAGTTTGAAGAAGATGCTACAACCACCATGTGGCATGTTTCCTCCCCTCTTAACTTGTCACCTGCTACTTTTCCACTTCCTAAATTCAAAGAGCATCTCTCTAGGTTTTCAGGGAATAACACTGCCACTATGAATGAACACTTGGTGGCATTTTCTAATACATGTCACAACATAGGAGCCAATGACAACGATACTTGTATGTGCTTATTTTTATTTGGCGACCATACTGGGGAGATCTTCCATATCTCTTTGGTTGATTAAATTCACATTGTCATTGAATATTTTTTATATTTTTTTCTTTTGATTCTTTGACTGTTTTCTTTTCTTCATGATGGTATCAGTCACAAGGCAGCTCAATAGTGAGCCCGGTCTTAAAGACTAAACCAACATTTCCCTATCCTTAATTGATACCATCTTAGAGACTGCTAATACCTGGGTTGAGATTGAATGCGCGTGGGAAGTAATTGAACAAGATATAAGTGTCTAAGAACGTTGGGAATTCAGGCAAAGACAACTTAGGAATCAACCATAGATTTCTATTTCCTAAAGTTTTGATCCTCTTTTCATGTCCTTAAACTCTCACAACTCTAGGGGAAGAAGAGGTTTATCACCTGATATCAAAACTACTGCTAAAATAGGAAGAAGAAATGTTGTTTTGTCAACTCAACAAGGTACTCTAAGGAGAAATTTGTTTGATTCAGATAGTTCATATTTTTCTCCCTTACCCATCATTCACCAAATGACATATGGTGGTGGCTCTGGTGGCACTGGAGGTGCCTCAACTTCCCAACCTTCGGCCTCATCAGTGTTTGGAAAATTGTATAGTCATCAAATTCCAGTCCAATCAACTACAAACCCTACCAAGGTCATTAAAAAGTATGGGCTCTTTCAATTCGAAGAGGATGCTACTACTACCCCATGGCATGTATCTTCCCCTCTAAACCTAGAACCTGCCACTCATCCACTTTCTAAATTTAAAGAGCATCTCCCTAAATTTTATAGAAATAACATTGTCACTACAAATGAACACTTGGTGGCATTCTCTAATACCTGTCACAATGTAGGAGCTAATGTCAATGACACTTGTATGCACTTATTTGTTAATTCTCTTGAAGGGAAAGAAATGACATATTTCTTTGATCTTCCTCCCAAGATTCTTTCCACTTGGGAGGAGTTGGTTTATTGGTTCAAATCGAATTATTGGCAATCTAAGAGCTCAGACAAACAATTATGGGAATATAATAACATTTCTTACAAAGATAGTGCAACTATCAAGTCTTTCAAATTAAATTTCACCAAGTTATGTAACCAAATTTTTGAACTTATTCGCCCTCAGAACCAATCTGCTTTTATGCATTACTATAATTCTCTACCTTCCCCCTACCATCATAGGCTTGAAGAAAAGGCCATTGATAACCTTGGTTCCACTCTTCATACTTCCTTAGAGTATGAAAAGTAGCTTGAAAGAACAGGTCTTCCCCAGGGAGACTCAATTAAAGACTTAGTTAAACAAACGTACATTTCTGCCCTCTTACATCTTGTACAAGACATGAATAACCGAATGATAACGTATGAGAGAAAGTGAGATGTCTCGTCACTTACCCCTGGGGCCTCATCTTCTTCTTCACCACCCTTTAAGAATCCTAATGAAAACAACTTTCAGCCTAAATCCATCATGCCTCACAGTTGGTGTAACATTTGCGAGGAACACCATGAGGAAATTACTTGTGAGGTAAAGAATAGTGCCATAGATAAAATCTTTGGTAAAAGGCCTAAAACTACCATTTTTTTTCTACATTTCGCAAAACCAGAGGATGTCATGATCATAAACACTAGGAATAAATCCTATGCTTGGAAAGGAAAATATGATCCCCCTTGTACTTCTTCTAGCCTAAACTCATCTTCACCTACTGCTACTGTACATTTTATTAAAACTCCAGACAATAAAGGAGCCTCTTATCTTCATCCCTCTTCCAAATACAACATTCTCAATCAATTGGCTGATATTAAGACCGGTGCTACTCTTTTGGACATGGTTGTCGTCCCTGAGCAACAAAATCATCTGAAAAATTTCATGGAAGGAAAATATTACACCATAGCCAATCTCTTTGAAGAGGCAGACGAAGAGGACTCAACTATAAATAAATTAGGTGTACATAATTTTAGACACCTTGTAAAAAATCCTCCATTTTTCATTTCTGTAAAGATTATGGACAAAATAGTCCATTGTTGTTTGATTGACAATGATTCAGGCCCAAGTGTATTGTCAAAAATTATTATGGAAGAGCTAGGATTGTCTTGTACAAATGAAAATGCCAGAAGCATGCTCTCTTATAATAGTTTACAACAATCAACCATAGGTGAGATCAAGGGTGTGACCTTTGTTTTGTGAGCACATCCTGAAATAAGGACAACCTTTAATATTCAGGTAATTGACATGCCAATGAGTAATTATTCAATTATCTTAGGAAGAGACTGGAAATCCTTGACAGGTGGGTACCTCCCACTCGACGGGACACACTTATCCGTTCCTCGGAATGGGAAGAACATCATATTCCTAAGGGAGGAATAATTTCACCTTATATATAAAGCATCCCACAACCTAATGTAAATTATATTGAAGAGGACCTAGGAGTGTACTCCATCTTTTCCGATGAGGACAACACTACCTTGGAACAAATTGACCTAGAGGATGGGATGTGGCATATGAACTTTGATAGTTCTTTCTACAATGAAAGTAATGGAGCTGGTATTATCTTGTATTCTCTTGTAGGTAAAATTCAAAACTTTTCCTATAGGTTAGAGTTTTCTTGCACAAACAACGTCACCAAATTTGAAGCATTACTGTTAGGCATTGAAAATGCCTATAATTTAGGTTGTGGTCACCTTAGAGTTTTTGGGGACTCTGAACTTGTTGTAAACCTTGTGTGCAAGATATATTCTCCTAAAAACAAGTTAATAAAATGCTACACCCAAGTTTTTTGGGTGCTTATCTTGAATTTATTATCTTTTAACATCACTCATGTCAAAAGGGAATTGAACTCAATGGATGACAGACTAGTTTCTTTTACATCCTCTCCTACTCGACATATTCTGCCACAAAGTCTTGATTGCACCTTTCAATATTTGTATCGTCCTCATATCCCAGACAATGTAGAGTCATGGCAGGTCTTCCCTAGTGATGAGAGCATTTGTGATTTCATATGAAATGAACCTTATAAGCCAAAGGAGATT
Organism: Picea abies; assembly: GCA_900067695.1. Taxonomy (NCBI): domain Eukaryota; kingdom Viridiplantae; phylum Streptophyta; class Pinopsida; order Pinales; family Pinaceae; genus Picea; species Picea abies. Next base: position 18,017 of record CBVK0100273249.1, read on the forward strand.
ATATCAATCGAAAATAACAAAATTTTGAAGGGCTTGACTCCTCTAGAAAGTTAATTTTCATTGATTGATGTAGGCAACAAAGAAAATCATAAAGAAGAGGAGTCAAAAAGGAAAGTGGTTGAAACCATTTCCTTGAACATTGGGACACCCGATTCCCCAAAGAATGTTAAGATAGGTGACCAATGTTCTGATGAAGAAAAATTGAAGTTCACTGAGTTACTCTGTGAATTTCAATATGTTTTTTCTTGGTGTTATGATGATCTTTGTGGTTTTGATCCTTCCCTTATACAACATGCCATTCCTATCAAGGAAGGCATAAAACCAGTTAGGAAAAAACAAAGACCCATTAACCCCGCACTAGAAGCAACTATTCTGAAGGAGTTGGGAAAACTCTTGAAGGATGGCATAATTTTCTCTGTTAAGTATTCTAAGTGGGTTTCCAATTTGGTTCTCATTCAAAAAACAGCTGGTTAGATTAGACTATGCATTGATTTTTGCGCATTGAATAGAGATAGTGTGAAAGACCATTTTCCTCTCCCTAATATGGAAATGATTTTGAAACAAGTTGTAGGGTCACAGATGATGTCCTTACTTGACATTTTTTCTGGTTATAATCAGATAAAGGTAAAAAGGACAGAAAAATATAAAAGCACTTTTATTACACATTGGGGCACTTTTGATTATGAACATATTCCTTTTGGATTATCTAATGCAGGTGCCACTTTCCAAAGAAATATGCAGATAGCCTTTGACGATATGATCAGTAAAATTATTCAGATTTATCTTGATGGCTTAACTGTATACTCAAAAAATGGTCAGATCATTTTGGTCATCTTAGAAAGGTTCTCATGCAATGTAGGAAATTTGACATCTCTTTAAATCCTTCTAAGTCTATCTTCGACGTTACCAAGGGAAATATCCTAGGACACATTGTCTCTAATTCAAGAATAAGCATAGATTTTGAAACTATTGTTGCTATCCTAAATCTTCCTGCCCCTACTTCCAAAAGGGAGGTTCAAGCCTTTATGGGCATTATCAACTTCATCTGTAGGTTTGTTCCTGATTTTTCTGTGATGGTCAAACCAATTCACAGTCTTCATAAGAAGGATCCCTCCTTTTCTTGGACTGATGATGTCGAAAATGCATTTGTAAGGATCAAGAAGGAAATCAATTCCACACCAGTTTTGGTGAAGCCAGATTTTGAGAAAGAATTTATTATATATATTAATGTCATGGAGGAAGCAATTTCTATTATCCTTATGCAATGTGATGACCAAGTTAATGAAAAAATAGTATCTTACATGAGTCAAAGCCTGTCAGATGATGAATTTAAATATTCTTATATTGAAAAACATTATTTTTCTCTTATTAAAGTTGTTGAAAAATTTCACCACTTTATCTTAGGTAAGCACATGCTGGTAAAAGTCCCTTTACCTGCTTTCAAGTTTTTTCTCTCATAGAATTATCTTTCAGGGAAGCTTGGACATTGGATTCCAAGATCTAGGAGCATGATTTAACTATCATGACTTCTAAAACCATTAAGGGACATGACTTATCCCTTCACTTAGCTCAACATGCAGAAGCAAGTGAAGAAATTGATGAACAAGATAGCTCTATGTCAGCACAATTTATATTGATTGTCAAATCCTTCTTGTAGCTAAACATCCCTAGTATAAAGATCTGGTATATTACTTGCAAAATTAGAGGTGTCCAGATAATTGAGATACTCATCAAAGGAGAAGGATCTATCTTGAATATTCCAGATATGTCATTTTAGGAGACTTCTTGTTTAGGAGATTCATCGATGGTATGTTACTTTGTTGTGTGAATAATGAGGAAGCATAGAAATTGTTACAAGAGACTCTTGGATCTTTAGATTCTATTATTCATGTAGGAGGTCACTTCTTTACTAAGAATACTTCTTTTAAAATTACCAGGAAAGGGTATTATTGGCCTTCTGTTTTTTGTGATTCTTATAATTTTTCAAGATCTTGTGACAAGTGCCAGAAGTTCGTTGGGAAAGAACGTCTTTCTGCCATGCCTTTACAACCTGTCCTCCCTAAATTTCCTTTTTCAAAATGGGATCTAGACTTTATTGGTCCTATTAATCCCCCATCTTCAACAGGGAAAGTTTTTATCTTTATAGCCACAAACTATTTTACGAAATGGACTGAGGTTGTCCCACTTAAGAATTCATAGGATGAGCAGGTGATTTCTTTCCTTGAGACTAATTTTTTTTCCATATTTGGTCTTCCTTTGGAAATTATTATAGACAATGGTCTCGCTTTTATTTATGCTAAGTTGAATCAGTTTCTAGCTAAACTGGGAGTTAAATATTTTACCTCATCAGCTTATCATCCCCAAGGAAATGGACAAGTTGAGTCTACTAACAAAAATCTAGTTAGAATTATAAAAAGGCTCATTGAAGATAATCCTCATCAATGGCACACTCTCCTCACTTATGCCCTTTGGGAAGATCATACTATCACCAAGGTGATCATTGGTTGCACTCCTTTCCATCTTGTTAGTGGTCAAGAAGACATTCTACCTACCGAGCTGGAACTTTCTTCTCTAAGGCTGGTGCTACAGGTTGAAGAATTAAATTCTTCCAATATCTCTCAAATAATTAATGCACTCTTGGCTTTATAGGAACAAAGGATGTTTTCCTTGGATAAAATAAATAGAAGACAACAAACTGTTAAAAGATACTTCAATAAAAGTGCAAATGTTGTCAAATTTAAGGTTAATGAGAAGGTCTTGATGTGGGATTCAACTCATGATGATAGAGGAAGGCATTCAAAGTTCCAAAAGTTATGGATGGGTCCTTTTAAGATCGCTTTTGTCCTGGGCACAAACTCTTATATCCTAAAGGACTTGTAAGAGCATTTGTTTTCCTATAGCACCAACAGTTCCCACTTGAAACACTATGTGGAACCAACTTGAAAGTTAAATTTTGTATGGAAATTTTTATGTATTATAGTTTTGCTTTATTTCTTTGATTTTACTTTGTTGTTATTTCTTTCTGTTGTTTCATTACTGCGATTTATTCCTTTTATTGACTTCTTTTCTTGTCAAAAATAAAATGTTAGATCATTTTGCCATGGAGATGCTACTTTGAAAGTATTTTTAATCAATAACAATCAGGTTACATAGTTTTCATGATGTTCTCCCTAGACGACATCATTGAAATTGATATCTGCTTCAACTATTGTTAGATAAGATAGTTGGTTTTTTATCCCTATTTCTGATTTCCTTTTCTTTCCTCCACTCCAAGATTCAAAAGAGCACACCAGACAATTTTTCTCCTTGAATCCAAGAATGCTTTCACTATCATTAATCAAATCATTATGTGTACATGGATAAGCCCCCTCATATGTAACACTTTCTATGAGTTATTCCCAAAATCCCAAATAATTTTTCCCTTAAACCGCACATTCCCCCCTATTGCATAATCATTTTGATGTTTATTTCCTTGATCTAATGTTCACTTGGTTTGCGAAACCAGACAATTTGAGTTCTTAATCTATTGGAAACAAATTTCCCTGTGGAGACACCAATTTGTTGGCTCTTAAAATCACAACGATGTATACTGCTCACAAATGGTTTCCAAGCCCTATTATCTATTTATAAAATTAAATAATAACTGAGTAGGTGGGACCCCCTTGTAGACTAGTGGCGCTATTATGGATGTGTTACGCTTATATGTTTGCTGATGTTATAATGATGCCTACACAATCTTCTACAGTTGATGATTCAAGTCATGGTTTTATTCATTATGACAACATGGTTGGTTGAATATGTTATTGCTAGATGGTGTTGATGGTGACTCACAATACATGGTAGTGCCATGAATATCAGGATTATGTTTTTACAGGTGTTATGTTTATGCATTTAAAATTGTTGATTATTTTATAGATGATTTCATGCAAAAGATGACATGGGAGCTTAAACAAAAAGAAAAAAAATATGGACAAGCCTTAAGGTTATTTGCAACGTTGACAAAGAAAGGGTGATAGACCTAGCTACTAGACTTATGTTCTTGATTAAAGGATTATGTTTGAAGCATATATGATAATGTTATAACATATGGTTGTTGTTAAAGTTTTGATATGATTTTGGGTGACACACTATGCAATGGATATAGCAATGAATATTTGTTTGAATTAATGGTTGATGTTATGGTATATGGGCTGGCTTGTACGTTGAATTGAATAGGGTTGGGGAAGGAAGTGACATGAATTTAATGCACGTCACTTAAACAACCCTCGAGCCCCTCACCTTAGACATAGTTGCATTTGATTTTTTGGCTCTAGTGGATGTGGAAGCTTCGCGATTTCTGGTTGTGAAAGGAAAATACAATCCAACTCTTCCCTCCACCGAGTTTTTCTAGGTATGTCTCCTTTATTTTCCATCCATGATGGTTCCTTTGTGTTATGAATCAATTTTTTTGGATAAAAAATGCATGAGGTCTGTGTTTTTCTTAAGTTTTGACTATGTATTAGTGTTGTTCTTATTGTTTCTTCTGTGAATACTCTGGACTGTTGGCATTTTAAAAAAAAAGGAACATATTTTTTTGATGTGTGAATCCTGTGCATTGGTTATTTGTTTAAAACATGTTGGTCAACTTGGGGTTTTACTCTGGTTCTCTGTGGAAAAATATGATAATGGTGTAGCAAGCTCTGAGTTTTTGTGCGTGGGTTTTACAACTAGTCTTGGTATTAAGTGTTGTTACTCCTTTTTGTCTCGGTCATTGTTGTGTTTCATGCCTTCGAGTTGCAATGCAACTATTAAGAGTTGAAGTTATTTTTTTTTCTAGTTGAACCTGAGCTATCTTTTGTCATGGCATTTACTTCCCTATCACTGTGGTTGGAAAACATTTCACAGTCGAGTCTTGGGCATCACCCATAATTTTAAATGGAATTTGTTTAGTTTTAGTTGGCCACAGGTTGCGTTTAGGTATTCTCCCCTCAGTATAATAAACATTCACTTCCTCTCATCTCTGTTGAAGTGAATGCCTATTATTTTTTTTGGGTAACCCTTACTGCTAAGATTTTGGGTTAAAGATTATGCATCTATGGTGATTTTAAAAGGCACGGGTTCTCTGTTTTTCAAAGACTCTTCCTTGATTGAGCCTTCTCTTGTTACCTCTCTGCAATAATTTTTTTTAAAAGGGACCACAGGTTATCTACATCCCCGAGGACTTGCCATTTGGTTGAGCTATTTACTCTTACCTCCATTGTTGGGTTAAGCCATAACATGATCTTAGTCTTGTTTTAATCATGTCAAGAATAAAAGAGACACATGTATGTGCCTGGTTTGTTGAGCACGACTTGGTTTTGGTATATTGAGAATGAATTGGTTCTGCTGAGCTCGACTTGTTTCTGTTTCTCCTTGGGCACTTTGGGATCTGCCAATTGTTGGGTAATTCTTCTAAAGGAAGTCTGTACATGTTCTATTTTCAAAAAACTCAAGCTCAGAGTTTCATGTTATTGGTTAAATGTTATTGTCCAGTCACGATTTGTGTTGATTATATTGTTGAAGACCTATGTTTGATTGAATCAGGACCCACTTATGAGTTTTAATGCAGTGGATTATGTCAAATAGTGATGGAAAGTCGACTGTTGGTGGTTAACACTGGGTCTAATCTTATTTGATTTCAAGGAATGAATATTGGATTGTTCTCATTCGTGTTTAAAAAATAAATAATTGGATGGTTGGGATCACTGTGTATGTTTCTATGTTGTCTTTTAAAAAAAAGAAAAGGATGTAGCAGTAGCATGGGAACATTAAAGAATGTGGCTCGAATGGTTATAATGTTATTTTGAAATTGGTAGTGATGTTATTATGACTATTGTATAGATGCAAAGACTGCTATAATTGAAGTATTCTGTGCATATGAATTATCTTTTATTTGAATTCAACGAGCATTCTATCTACAATTAAGGGACAGTTAACTGATTTTTCTTTTAAAGTGGATGCTTATTGGATTGTGGGTCTGAACATAGTTATGGATGGTTGTTTGATTTAATTTATTTTTTTATGAACAATATATGTATTGTTCCCTTTCATGCTATCACTTTTCCGCTCCTTATACCCCCCTCACGATCCCATTTTCATTTTTACACACCCTATTCTATAAAATAAATTTAAAAATCTGTATGACAGTGGAAAAAGATATGATACAGAAATAGGTGGAAGTTGATAATTTTAGTATGTAATTACGTAGTTTAGTTATTTAATGAATTATTGAGCAGTATCTATTTTGTATTCCCTATCATGCTATCACTTTTTTGCTCATTGCAATCCCTCAAGATGTCCCATGAACCCTTTCCACCCCTTGCTCACTGGCAATTATTAAATAATTTATTATGGATTGATTTGCATGGGTCTTATGTCAATTTTTGAGCCAAACTTCATTTCATATAAACAAAATTTCGTGTATGGTATGTTAAGGGCTAGTTACTAATGAATTGTTGCTTACAGGATGAGTTTCTTTAGTAGAGTTAGTCATGGAAGAAACAATAGAGGAAGAGGTAACTGGAATAGAGGGCTTAGAAGGCCTAGATTTTCAATTCATATTGATGTTGACCCTCAGGAGTTGAACCAAATTTTTCAATATTGGTTCTTCAATTGGGTTGGGAAAGGGATAGTTCAACCTCGACTAGAGAGGCCCCCCTTCCAGCCCCAAAATATCCATGGTATTCCTGTGCCTCCTCATGTATCCATGCAGCCATAAGTTTTGGAAAATGATGGATGGTAGGAGATTTTCTATTCAACAGTCCCCCACCATCATGGCTGGACCAACTTATCATTACCTCCTCCTCCTCCACCTATAAATCCTAATGTTCAAATTTCCCCTGTACATTCACCTGTTTAGTCTTCTCATGCTAGAAAATGGCTTAAAACCAAGGTCCCCCATGTGCAAGACAAAGGTAAAGTTGTTTCTTCCCCTTCATCTCCTTCAAATGACTCATCAAAATCAGTGTCCTCCCGTATGCACCTAAGGGACGATTGTTCCCATGTTATTAGTGAGATTAAGCCTCAAGGTTTGAATTAACCTAAGGCTAATTATGGGAAGTCCAAAGGGGAAATCAGTGACAGAAGAGGGATTGCCTCTCAAAGTGACAAATATGGATTTTAATTTATGTGTTTATGATTGAGTTGTTGAAGACAATGGTCCACAGAATGTTTTGGACAAAAAACTATTTTTTTGGATAATGTGGTTATTTATATATTTTGGATATGATTTGAATTATTTCAGATTTTTTTTTTTTAAGTTAAGAAGGATAGAACCTGTTATATTATCATTATCAAGTTACAGTGACTGTTTGTGATGCCAACTGGCCCACCTAAACAGGAAACTGAGATAGTTGGGCATCCTGTGCCATTTATTTCTCAGTAAACAAAACTATCAAAGTACCATCCTGCCCAAAGGAAACAAGGACTTCCAACCATTAAGTTTAAACTGTATGCCAAAAAACTAGTTGCAAAATATCTAAGATCTAACTGGGCGAAAGCCTGGTTCGGAAACAGAAAAAAATTTCTAACCAAGAACATCATTAAACCTCTTATCTGGTCAGCTCATCCTCGTCCCTGTGCTTTTTCCATCTTGCTGGAAACACGTAATCTTGCACGCATGTTGGGCATTGTCATTTAGGGAGTGTCCTGGAATGAGTAGCAAATAGCATGTCGAGTCGATGATTGATTCAGGTGATGTGAAAGCTTTGGTCATCCAACAGGCTCCGCATATCGAAGATTAGAGTGAGGTACCCCCAATTGGTGAAGGGGTGCTAGTCCTACTAGTGGCCATCGTCGGAGGCTGAGGGAATGGGCCCTGTTTCTCCCTCACTTGCATGTGTCGGTCAGTTGAAAAGCTAGGTCACCACCTCCATAGGTGCACTAGGGGGTGAGTCTCTACTTCCCTTTGTGCGAGACGGGGTCTCTTCTTCAACATAGCAGGTGGTAAAATTCTCCACTGGGCTATTTGCACTAGAACCAAGCAGTTTTCTTGAAGGCAGAAGCTTGTCATCAGTGCCAAAATCAGTGGGTGGATTCCAATTGTCTTGGACTGTGAATAGAGGGAGCTTGGGATAACTTTGCATGGCATCTTCCAAGGTGATCTCTTCCATGTACGTCATTGGAGGCATTTGTGGTTTCCTATGCCTTCGCAAGGACGCCATGGCTAACACCTGCTCAAATTTATTCTGTCTCTGGCGTTGAGATTTGGCCGTGTACCAAGCGGCACCCCTACATGGCTTACCTCATGCTCTGGGCATGGTGGAGACCCTGGAGATGACCAAGGTTCCTTGCGAGTGGAAGGCTCTTCTCCAGAGCTTCAATGGGTTTGCAAACTGCTGCTCTGCTAAAATTAACTCTGCACTCGACGCTGCGATGGGTGAATATCACTCAATTCTATCAAGGCGGGTGATAAGGAGGAGGACAACTGCGACCGCCATGGCCATTAAGGCTTACTTCCGAGTGCGCTGGTAATTATTTCAAATATTTAATATTCAAATTTTGGAAATATCTATGGGAGCTACAAGGAGGCATGTGTTTAAATGATGATCTAATTGTGTTTATTTTTTGCAAAGAATAAAAGAAGGGATTCACAAGGAGTCCCACCTACTTAGTTATTATTAAATAAAGACCCTTAATTATTATTATTATTACTTCCCCTAAACTAAAATTAGTTAAGTTTAATTAACTTAACTAAAGGATGTAGTTGAACTACTTCAACTGATTTGGAATGCATAAAAGGAAAATGAGAAGGAAGAACAAGGGAAGAATAGAAGGAGAAAGCAATACTAAGGTTTTCTCTTTTGTTTTCATGAGATAGTTCAGTTTTCATTCATTCTTGAGTTCATTAAAGGCCTAATTCTCTTTTTGAAAGAAGGTTCTTATTGTAGACAACAAGGTTCAAGGCTGAACCATATCATTTAGATGCTTGTTTCAAAGGTGTTGATCCATCTTTGATAGTTTGTGTATACTTTTCTATTTATGGATTAAATTTCATAGCTGATAAAAGATATTGTGAAGAGTCAAATTGGAAGCACTCTCTGGCAAGCTGATCCATATTTTAAAGTTTAGTTTTTACTTCTTGTTAGAGTCCTTTTGTATGGTTTTCATCAGTGATATCTAAATTAGACTTTGGTCCATGCCCTCACAGGGATTTTGTAAAGAGAAAGATACTTTGATTTCTTGGAATGAAATAAAGAGATTTCTATTCTATCTCATTTACATGTATCTATGACTTGGTTGATTTTTCTTTTGATCTCCACATTTATTTTCCGTAATCTATATAATGTTCAGAAAATTACGTAAAAAATTCATGTTATTTTGCAACATTATTTCGTAAAAAAACTAACCTAAACACTTGTAATTAATACTTGTGGATTGGGAAAATATTGTTTTGAGGCTATAAACATAGGGTGATATTCTCGACTATCTTGTCTTAGCCAAGCATGATTTGAAAATTCTTAAGCAATATAATTCATATATTTTCCTCAACAGTACTGTCCATCTTTCGCACATCATGCAAACCTTTAATATGCACTATGTTCATCCATTAATCCTTGTACTTTCTAATCATATCCCTTGTCCACTCTCATTTAATTGATTTCTCAAGACAATTTGGGCATAATAAGTTCTTTTCATAATTTTTTATCCCCCTAGCTAGCATAATTGACGTCTTAATTAAGACAACGCTGGCATAATAAGCTTGCAACTTATATTTTTATCCCCCTAGATTGCATAATTAAGGCCCAATTAGTTGTCAAACGCACCACCCATGAGATGAATAGTTTGTTGACATGGAAATTCCATGTCTTTTCCACAGTGGTAGGCCAAGGGGCGATGGTGGGTCACGATGGTGATGTCAGTGTTACAACATTAGTGATCTTTCTTAGATATAGGTGGTTTTATCCAGTACAATGGGTAGCGCAAAATATTGTTTTATTAAAAATGTTCTAATATGATTCAAACATCTGACGAATAAAAAATTGTGTCATAACTCTGACGAATGGCAGGGCACCAAGAAAAATTATAACGAAAATTTGAGAATTAGTGAGTAATTTCTAACAGTAAGGCATATTTTTTTGTAACGTTGGAACACTCCATTGGACTTCAACACCATATGTAGTAGTTGATGGAGAGGGAGGAAGTGGGAGAGATAGGGAAGTGGGAGAGATAGGGAAGAGAGTAGGATGAGAGAGAGAGAGGGGGGGGGGTGTGAGGTGTATATTTTAACCTTGTACAATTAATTACTGTGAATGGATTATTCATAAAAAAATAAATGATAGAATGGAACAAAAACACATTATATAGATAATTCACCTTGGAAACCCAAACTTGGAAAACCAACAACATGTGTAGAGGTGCACCTCTAATTATTATTCATCATCCATATTCATTTTTTACAATAAAATTTATATAGGATCCCATGGAATCCAAAGCCCCTAATCCATTGTCCCAGATTATTCTACAAACCTAATTCCTTAACTGGAATTACAAAATCATGGGAAAAAACCATGTGCTAAAAACCACCTAAAAGAATATTAAAAAAACCTGCCATTTTTTTTTCAGGGGCTCCACCCCCCTATGACTTCCCCACGCACTCAACGCAATGCAACACAAGGGTTTAATCATGCAAAGAATATACCACATATCCAACATTCTCCCACTTGTTTGTTTATTTGCATACAGGTGGTCACATGATTACATAGTCAAAAATCTAGTGCAACAATACCCATTATTTCTCTACACCAAGATAAATTCTCAATGCTCAAAGAATTTTTCAATGAATCTACAAAATTCTTCAAACTATCCACCTTCATCAACATCACCTTATTATCTTCAACCATGTCTCTCTCAAATTGATATTGAACATCAATATACTTTTTTTGAATGTTAATTCAAGTTCTTTGCCAAGAATATTGCACTCTAACTATCATAATCTATCCTTATAACTTGTTTTACCAACCCAATACCTGAAAAAATTATTTGTAACCATATTGCTTCCTTTCTTGCATGAGTGGATGTTATGTAATCAACTTCTATATCTGAGAGTGCCACTATAGACTATATTTTGATCATCGAACTGATTTCTCCTAGAAATAGGTTAAACATACCCACTTGTAGATCTTCTACAATCCAAATCTCTAGCCCAGTCTATATTAACAAACCCATGTATGTACAACACTTTTTCCAACCCCATTCTTCCTTGGTAGTACAATCAATAACTAGTAGTGCCACACAAATACCTGAAAACCGTATTTACTAATGTCCGATTTTCCTTCCCTAGTTTTGACATATATCTTCTCAAAACTCCCACTACATGTGCAATGTACGGTCTAGTATAGAGATTTGCATACATGAAAATGCCAACCACACTAGCATATGGGACATGTGACATGTCCTCTTCCTCTTCTTGTGTCTTGGGGAATTGATCTCTAGATAACTTTACACCCACAGGAATAGGAACCCTTACAAGTTTACATTCCTACATATTAAACCTTTGCAATATTAGCTTAACATATTTCCTTTCATTTAACTAGAGTTTCATGTTTTCCTAGTCTCTTTTATTTTTTATTCCCAAAATGAAATTTATAGCACCAAGATCCTTCATGTCAAATTTAAAGGACAAGTTAGTTTTCACATCCTGAACAATCTCCTTGTCGTTTCCTATCATCAACATATCATCCACATACAAGACCATATAAATAAGATGATCACCAACTAATTTGAAATACATGATGTGATCATCTTTATTCCTTGTGAATCTAAGTCCCAATACATAAGTACCAAAATTTTGATACCATATCCTTGATGATTACTTTAACTCATACAAGGACTTTCTCAGCCTCCATACCAGCTCTCTCTTTCCCTTCACTGCAAAACCTTCTGGCTATTTCATGTAGATTTCTTCTTCCATATCCCCATTTAGGAATGTTGTCTTCACATCCATCTGTTCTACTTCAAACTAAATAGAAACAACAATAGATTAAATAAATCTAATAGAAGTTAACTTGGCAATAGGAGAACAAATTTCACCAAAGTAAATTCCCTCTACCTAGGAATAACCTTTTTCTACTAATCAAGCTTTCTATTTCTCCACTTTTCCTTTTGCATTCAACTTCTTCTTAAACACCCATTTTCCAACAATGGTATTTTTTCTCATTGGAAACTCCACTAGATCCCAAGACTAATTCTTGTCCAACACTGCCATTTATTCCACCATTTCCTTTTTCAAAATGTTTCCACCCTCTGAATCGACTTCCTCCCTCACAATTCTAGGATCATCATCACTAATAAAATAAAATAAAAAATTGAACAAAAATTCGGTGAAGTATACCTTTCCATTTTCCCTCTTTCCTAAACTGATCTCCTGAAAACTAGAGTATGAGTTTCTTATTCTTCTAATTCATGTTCTTTTGTAGAGTCTGATTCATTATCCTTCAATTAAATATTTATTTTCTTTGGTTATTCCTCCCTGGGTAGGACTTCATGTTTGAAAACATATTTTATTTCTCTAACTACGACATCTTGACTATACACTACCTTCTTAGTTTCTAGGTTCCAAAGCTTATAACCTCTTAGACCATCTTTATAGCCAATAAAGATACATTTTCATCCTTTTTATCTAGATTCTATTTTCCTTTGGAACATGTACATAGGAATCACATCCAAATACCTTGAGATTTGTAAGAGAGAGTTTCTTACTAGTCCATACCTTAGATGGAGCCTTTTAATCCATCGTTTATGCGGGTGATCCATTGACCATGTAACATGCAGTACCCATGACCTCTTCCTAGAATCCATTTACTAACTCAACACCACTAGGCATGCTCCTTTCTTTTTCCACCAAGGTCATGTTCATCCTTTCTGCAACTCCATTTTACTTAAGTGTGTATAGAGTAGTCTTATGTATTTCTATACTTCACTTATTACATAATTCTTCGAATTCATTTCTGAAAAATTCTCCACCATTATCCATCCTCAACACATTATTTCTCTTCTATGTCTGATTATCCAAAAGAGCCTAAAACTCTTTTAATTTTTCAAAGACTTCAAGTTTCTTCTTGAGGTAATAAATGCATGTATTCCTTGAGAAGTCATATATAAATGAGACATAGTACACATATTTTCCTATTTATGGAACCAACAAAAGTCCAAACACATCTTTGTGCACCAACTATAGTATTCCCTCTTCCCTCCTTGCACTGGGAGATAATATTACATGATTTTTCTTCCCATATAAGAAATGTTCACAAAAATCAAAATCCATAGAGAAATTGGCCATACCTTTACCATGTAGTTTTTTTTATCCAAATACTGTAGGATTTTTTCCTTCTTCAGATCCAATATCAGAAACAATGGAGCTATTGCATATATCACTAATAGTGCTTCCTAGAAGCTTATACATAGTTCCAATCTAAACTCCCTTCAACAACACCATTTGTCCTCGAAACATCCTGCATGTTCCATTTTCAATCATTGTTTTTACACCTGCATCATCCATATTTGTTACACAAATCAAATTTTTGGCTAATCCTGGGATGTAAAGAACGCAAGGGAGTGTTCTAATCCTACTATCCATGAGATGTAACTTGAATTTTCCTCTTCCTACGATTTTGGTTGTCAAGTCATCTCCTAGAAAAATGTCACCTCCATCATGCCTTTCATATTTTCAAAACCACTCCTTGTGAGGATTCATATGAAAGGATCCACCTAAGTAGACCAACTATGCTTGATGATCTATATGTGTTCTTGAAGAATCCAAGTGCACATCCCCTCCTTTTTTGATGGAGGATTTTTCTTCTATAGAAGGATCATCATCAGATCCCTTCCCTCTCTCAACACTTTTGGATCTACATTGTTTCTTATCATACCATTATTTTCCACATCTCCAACATACCCTTATAATTTTTTTAGGATATTTAGATCTTCCCCTAGATTTAGATGTCTCACTTGAAGACTTAGATATATTTATTTCCTGGGAGTGTCCTCTTGTAAATAAGGAATCTATGCTCTGACTTTCCATATTTTTACTCCTCATATCCTCTGACAACAAGGATGAGACCACATCATCGAAACTCAAAGTAGTTTCATTACTACTTATGGCCATAACTAGACTATCCCATAAGTCTAGTAAAGAGCACAATAAACTTATACACTTATCTTCATGATAAATCTGGTAAAGAGAACAATAAATCGATACACTTATCTTCAACATAAATATGGTAAACATCACAATAAAATGATTCACTACATATGTACATAAAAACTGACGTTTTACTCCGACATTATGGATAAAATCGATCATACTGTCGGAGTTTACTTGCATTTTTTTTTAAAGCCCCAATGTTCGTCGAATATCCAACGAACATGTCTATCGTCGGATATCTGACATTTGACTAGGTCAACGATCGTAGGATATTCGATGGTTGACAGGTCAATGATGTGTGTGCCGACATTTGATGAAGTCAATAATTTTATTCATTAAGCAACGTCTTTCTTGTCCACATCCATCGGAAGTTCGACGAAATTGTGATACATAATCAAAAAAGTTTGAAATATTAAAGACGTTTGACATTGTTGCTATACTAGCAATGGTTTGTAGAGGTTATAATGGATATTTTTTGGTCATAATACATTTTTTATTTTATTTTGTTAATTGTATTACAAATAGTTAAACTACTAAAGTCGATTTTTAAAGATAATCATCACTGAAATTTTGGTAAGGGGAAATGTCACATAACATTACTCTAGGAGGACAAGGCCGAGACTTGATATCTTCATTGGTCGAGGCTTTGGGTAATCATAAATTTTATTTCCCTTGTAAAAAATGCAAGGGCTATAATAGAAGGATGTTTTTAATAAAAACAACTAAAAAACATTGTAGTGAGTATGGACACCTTGAAGGAGAGCATGGATATCATCCCTTGGTAAGTTATTCTTGCTATCATTATTATCCTCCACTAATATTCTAAATTGGCAATGCAGTCATAATTATTTTTTCCTTCATCCAATTTGGTCTTAGAGCTTAATTAAAAAAGTAACATAGGGCTATTTTCATTGTTTTACTTGCATAGGGCTTTGGTTGAGAAATATTTGCATATTTTCTAATTCCTCTTTTGATATTGGTATCGATGCCATGTTTGAGAATTATTTGCAGAGTTTCTAATTCCTCTTTTTATATTGGTATTTGGTTCACTTTTAAAAGTTTTGAAGATCAGTTATGGTTCCTAGTAACGTCGACATTTTGTTTTAATCACTAATGGAAAGTGGAAATTCAACACTGGATGAATGTCGTATTTTTTAGGAAGAGAACAATAAAGGAAATATGGATATTCCTTGTTCCTATTCTGGCACCTTGAAGGGTTAAGACTTATAAGCAATAGGGGTCATAAGGACAATAAAGGAAATATGAAGATTCTTGTTCTTGTTATTTGTTTTCCTATATTATATTTGTAAACATATGTATTGTTTTAATATTTTTTTGTTTTCCTATATTATATTTGTAAACATATGTATTGTTTTAATATTTTTTATATACACTAATATTACTTGATTGTTTGTAAGTATAAAGGAATGATGCCCAAGGGAACTAACCGTGGAGGAAGATGTGGTTGTACAAGTGTTTGTTCAGGAACATGTAGCGAATATTCAAGATCAAGTTAATGATCCTATGGAAGAAGATGATGATTCTAATAACACAGTTGAAGAAGATGGGACAAATATATTGACCCAGGTGACATTTAATAACGTTGGAATGGATTATGATCATGACTAACTTGATGGTGCTTTTGATATACCTATACTTGAGAAGCCAAGTCAACCTCTTTAATAAGGCTCCAAAACAAGTCTTCTATATGCTATATTGTTGCTAGTGAACTTCAAGGTTATGAATGGTTTGTCAAACAATTATGTCACACAGCTACTAAGGTATGTAATATATTTTGTCACACTTAGTACACGATGATGAAGGTTTTCTTTTTTCCTCTATTTTTATTGTTATTTGATCATCTATAAAATTTGGATGCAATATATACAATCAATATTATTTACATTAACCAATATTGATTTTGTATGTTGTAGATTGTTAGGTGAATTTATGTTTACCATTGTCAAATGTTTTATGTTGCACATACCAAGATTTACATGACATAATGAAAGATATTGGAATGGAGTATTAAGCTATTCATGCATGTCCTGATGATAATATTCTATATTATGGAGAACATGCATCGAAAGAATAATGGCTGAAATATCAAATTAGTAGGCAATGAACCGATCAAGTATCAAAAAATGTGTCTCGCAATGTTATTCGTTATATTCCCATAATTCCATGTTTGCGGTGGTTTTTCAAGTGCAAAAACATATAATATTTTATGGATTATCATGCAAACAATAGAAGTAAATATGGTTTTCTTTGAATGCCCATGCATGGATATGCATTTAAGAAGATAGGGGAAATATGGCCACAATTTAAATATGAACCTCATAATCTTAGGATTACATTGGCAGCTGACGATGTCAATCCATTTGGAGAGCTCATATCTACTTACTCGGTGTGGTATATTTTTGTTATCAACAATAACATTTCTCCATAGATGTCAATAAAGAGGGAGAACATAATGTTGGCAATGATTGTTCTGGGTATTTGTTTAGAATTATTATTTTTAACACAATAACATATCATTTGTCTTGTTTGTTTCATAATTATGTCTTATATGTTTTGTTTACTCATATATGTTCAATTATGTCTTATAATTATGTTTGATATTGTTTTATTAGGTAAATACCAAGTCAAATATATGAATGTATATATTGAGCCTCTTATCAATGAGTTACTTGTTATGACCCAAGGGGGTCATATATATGGCTAAATGTATATGATATGACCCCAAGGGGAGGAATATATGGGCCTAACTGTACATGTAATGTGTAAATACATATGTAATAGGGTCAGCCTAGTGATAAAGGGGCCTCATGTGCAAGTGTGAATA
>CBVK0100273253.1:0-10421 GCA_900067695.1 Picea abies
GGTGACTGTAGCCATGACTCTGTATATTTTGTCAAAGTTTTGTGCTAATCTAATATAGCAGGTACTAGTCCTTTTTATTAAAAAAAAGAAAAAAAAAGATACAATTAAAACCTTGACCTTAATAATTTGGGTAGGTGAGACATTGTAAAACCTTTATTCGTGAATGTAACAAGAAGTAACTCAAATGGAAATAAGTGAAATTTGTGATTTGTATAATGGGCATATATTTCTTATATTTGAAGATGACAACAATCCTTACTCTATTTTTCATTGTTGCATGAAAACTTCCACCTAATTTTGATATTTATATTTGGTAGCAATAAGATATCTTGATACACATTTAACCTTGTAAATATAAATAATAGATCATAATAATTTATTAGTTATTGGTAAATATTTTATCTTTCAATACTTTTTTTTATATTTTTAAATTTAATTTTAAAAAATAACAAACTTTTTCTTATATTTTTCTTAACTTTAAAAACAAATGAATCTATTTTTTTAATACAAATTTAATTTTAAAAATTAACAAACTTTTTCTTATATTTTTCTTAACTTAAAAAATTATATTTTTTCTTAACTTAAAAAACAAATGAATCTATTTTTTTAATACCAAAATAAGGTAACTTATTTCTCAATATTCTATAATTCAACCCAAAATAACCAACAATATTCATTAATCCTCCAATATAATATGATATGGTAGCAAAACATGAGAAATTTTAGTCAATATTCATTAATCCTCCAATATAATATGATATGGTAGCAAAACATGAGAAATTTTAGTTCCCTTCAATTCACCTTTTGTTTTAGCATGAAAATATATTAATTAATATATTTGAAATAATTTAATGGGTCTAAAATATGATATGAGAACTAAAATTTATGGTGGTTATCACAAACTTTATGGTAGTGTGTTTAGATTGTAAAATGGTTTTTCAAATGGTTAATAAAGATATTTGTATTAAATATTTTCATTTTTATTAAAAAATATATATATAATTAAGCTAACAAAATTTAATATGCATTTAAATTAAATATATTAATATATAAAAATTGAAGTGATAAAATAATTGATAATCACAATAAATATCAAACTTATTTTAAAAATTAATTATTATTTTTTTATTTCAATTTAAATTATTCATTTATAAATCTAAGTAGATAATATGAATAATTCTAAATCTTATAAGAACAATAATTATCTATTTAAATTATTTATTTATAAATGTAAATAAATAACATAAATAATTCTAAGTTTCATAAGGAAATATGATTATCACAAAATTTATATGAAACAATAAAGATTAGAACTTCATAACCACTCAATTGTCCCATCATTTATAGACATTAATCAAAATTACAACTTTATAACTACTTTATTGTCACAACTTTTATATGGAGTAAGAAGAATCACAACTTCATAATTACTTAATTGTCACAATTTTCACATGAAACAATAATTACAACTTTATAACTACTTTATCATCACAACATATATATGGAGCAACCATAATTTCAATTTCATAATTACTTAATTGACACATTTTTACATAAAACAATAATGATAACAACTTCATAACTTTCAACTTTATATATATATGGAATACAACCCACACAAAATTTGTGTGATTGAAATGAATAGACATTTCAAAAATGATTGCATCAATATTATTTTTACCAATTTACCAATAACAATTAAAATATAAAAAGGAGTTTCTCAATTATCTACTCATTCTCATGTACAATCTTTTGCACAATATTATAAAAAATGGTGGAAAGATAGGAAATCATAATGCATATAAAACCCAATAACATATTAAGTTAAAAGTAATAGTTTGAAATATATAGACATGTAATTATAGTCACTTAAGGCATATTTACAAAGTTTAAATAAGTAATTTTTATTTAATTTTTTTCAAATCAAATGTTAATATAATATATTTTTCAAAGTAGAAAAAAGCTTACAATACTCAGAGTTAATGGTTTAGTTTTTTTATACAATCTTAAAACTTTGATTTTGAGCAATATCATCATGTGTAAATAAAACCTAGCCATCAAAAATAACTCGTTGGTGGTTTGTAAGAGGATCGACTTCCACTCCTGCCATGTACCTTTGAATCTTGAATCGTTAACATGTTTCATTACATTCAAAAAAGATGAGTTATAAACAAATTAAAAAAGAAATAAAAAATAAAAAAATCATACTTTAAAACCAACCAAAATCCAATATATAATTAACTATTAAAATGTAAACAACATTTTTATAATATTTAAAAAACAATAACAACAAAATTTTATTAAAAACCTTGTAAAGTTAGTATTTTCAAGGAGAATCAAACTTAAATGTTACATAAAAATCCTAAAACTAAATCAATCCAATAACATTATCTAGATACTCAAATTTAAAAATAATATTTTAAAATCCACCCAAAATTTCTTTATTAAAATAATTAATCTACCATCAATAAAATTATAATTCATACTAAAACGTTTTTATAAAATTATGACTACCAATATATATATATATAAACCTCTTTCAATTTTCAACCACTTTTGGAATCACTTATCATACACTTTGCACCACCAAGTAAAACATTTCAACAAACTCTCTTCACATTTTTTCCACATTAGAATTATCAACCTCTTTCAATTTTCAACCACGTTTGAATCACTTGTCATGCACTTTGCACCACCAAGTAAAACTTTTCAACAAACTCTCTTCACATTTTTTCCACGTGAGAATTATTAGCACAAGAACATTGTGTATTTGAAAAAAAAATACTCATTATATAGCTGCAACACATATTATAGTTTTAACATTGCCCACCTTTCCTGCCCATTGCATACACATACGAAGCATTCTTCTATATGAAAAGAATAAGTCATTTTGATGAAGTCTCGAAAAAGGGATACTCGTGCCTCTAAATTAATTTTCAACCAAACCATATTTATTCTCATTTCAAGTAATAAAAATAGCGCAAGTCTTTCTTTCTTGCAATAAGGACTTGTTAGAATATAAAACATGGGAACATTCTCACTTGAATGCCCCTCTCGTGTTTTTCTTCTCTTTTCTGAGATTTACACAACATTAACATATATAATATATATTTAAGTTGGTAATTATTATTTTTCTTAATAATATATTATTATTATATTTGTTACAATATTTTTTTTAATTTTTCAATTCATCAAAATTATGGTAATTTAGAAATGTTTTTATTAAAAAAATTCAAGCACAAAAATAAAACTATAAAGTAAACCAAGTAATTCCTTATCTTTTTGAAGATCCGATAAATCAAATTTGTTCTAAGTGAGTATTAACCACCACTACCATCATCATATTGATAATAATGGTAATGATGATGGTTAAGGTCTATTTAGATCAAATTTGTTTGATCAGACCTTAAAAAGGTAAAGAGAAGTGTTCCTAAATCACCATAGTTTCGATGAGTTAAAAGGTTAGGAAGGTTGGTATTGTAACAAATATTTTGAGAATGTGATCTAATATGGGTGTACACAAAACATTCTTAGTGTTTTTCATCTTCAATCCTCTCGATGTTACAAAGATGACAAATTCTTTGGACCCACGACGTTTTAGGAATTGTCCAATGTCATGTTTCATGATGAAGCTCATGAGAGTTTGTTCATTTTTTAGCAATGTTGATTTTCTTATTTACGCCAGTCAAAATAGATATATACTTTTGATCTTCTATATTAGGGTTGATCACCTCCTTATAGTATCTTAATTTTCTTTCATCCTCTGATTTTTTATCATGCCACAAATTCTACTTAAATTTAGATGTAAAAATCTTTTTAATATTATCGATATTCTACATAGTGACTTTTTTTTTTTATTCCCCAATGATTTAACAAAGACTCAACATCTTTATGCCAACCCCACTTGAGTCACGGGTCGATTTCACTGGAGTTTGGAGCAATCTTAGGAAGACTTTTGTCTTCCATGTTGTTTATCTTGTTCTTGTACATTAGGTACCTAGTCATAACCATGCTCTCAATGGGGGAAAGACGTGTTTCTATGATAAGGATAGGATAGTGTGTATTGCCTTTAATTTTGAGATTATAAGTTATAAAACATTTTTTGATTTGCTTTATCTCTCTCCACGATTCTCTAGAGATGTTGTAGCCCCAATCTTCACAACCATATAAGATAACATAAGTTATGAGAGTCTCAAAGAGGAGTTTCTTCTTATCCCATAGCCAAAGGTCCATTGATTTGCAACAATTTCCAAGTCCATAATAAGCTTTCTACTCTCCATTTTTCATTTTCTCAATGCTATGGTTTCAATTAACCTTATGATGAAGATTGATTATGAGATATTTGTATGAATTCACTTCCTCCAAGTTGTTGTCATCGTACACGAAATTAGCGTAAGTGATCTTTTTGGATTTAATTGTCATAACCTTTGTTTTGTCAATGTTAATTGTTAATATAAGTAAAATGTGACCAAAGTGCTCACGTATTTTAGATTATGTTTCTATCTAAAAGAAACGTTACTATCTTATCTCATGAATACTTAATAGTTTTGCACTTTTGAGGAATTATTATCTAGATGATTATCTTATATTTGTAAAATATTTGATTTTAATATTTATTATTAGGACTACTGTAACCATAAGCTAATTTTTTTATAGTCAATTAGGTATAGTTTGAGTGGTTGAGAGAAAAGGTGTTTCCTCTCATGCCTGGGTTCAAATACCACTTTGTGACATGTTTGTCTTTGTGAGTCAATTGTCATTGAGATGTTGACCTAACCTTGAGCCCTAAATAATTCATTTTACCCAAGGTACCATCCTTAGAATGAGGGGAAGTGCCCAGTGGGTTTCCCTGGGAAATGCATTACGCAAAAAAAGAGCTAAATTTTCGATCTAAAAGTTGACTCAGATAGGTTGAAAATAATCTTTTTTTTACTCAAAATTTAAATAAAAAAAAACTTTGACTACTATTGTTGACCTGAATTTATAATTAAGGTAAAAAAGATGGAGGAAAGATAGGTCAAAAAGTTGAAAATTCCTAGGGCTTTTAGGTTGAAATATTGGAAGAAATTTAGGTCAAAATGAAGGATGCTAATTTAGTCGACAATTGCATGGGAAATAGATCAAAATTTAGGTAAACAGGTCAAAAATGTATTGTTTTATGATCGAAAATTGTAGCAGAATTTTTATTAATGTGGTCGACATTAGTGTTGAAAAATCACTAGGAGATATTGCCCAAAATTATTATTTAAAAAGAAAACAAAAAAAAGGCAGTGGTCTTAATCTTATGTAAGATCTTCATCTTTAGTTCAGGTCCCAACCCTAAGTTCATCTCTTGGTACTAGGCTTGGGTTCTGGTCTTGAGTTAGGGTCTTGGTCCAAATCTTGGGCACTAGTCTTGAACTCTGCTTAGGTAGGAACAGTCCTAGTGCAAAGCTTAGGTACCAAGGTTTTGATCCCGAGTTTAGGTAAGGTCGAGGTCCTGGGCTTTGGTTGAACATGTAAGGATCGTAGTCATGACTCTATAACAAATTAGAACAAATGTCACTTAGAAAACAAAATCATTAACTTGAATATTAGATCAAATAAAAACATTATCGTGGAAAGAAAAACATTAAACATTATGAGAAAATATAAAACACCACATGATGAATAATACAATAATACAAGAAATGTATTATTTGCAACTCTCTTTTTTTGTAATTTAGCGAAGTTCTATTAATTAAACACAAAAGTTGTTACATGCAATCCCTACTATAGCTTGCTTTTAGAGAAAATAGGGATATAGTGCTTAAAAAATACTACAGTTGTTCTAAGATTTCCCCTATCCCAAAAAGGGATTTAGAAAAACACTAATAATATTAAAAAAAGAAGAGCATAGCTATCCGGTTTAAGACCATGACTACTTATAGAAAGTAAGCACATTACATACAAATCAAAATGTAAACACAAACCAATAGTAAAACCCAATATGGTAAAGGCTAATCATCATAGTTTGAACTTGAGTCAACGTTGATGAAGATGGGAGGTGCGTACTCCCCAAAATTGGCCTTGGCAGCTACTTTAGATTGAGCTACTTCTAGCTTTCCCTACTCCTCTTCCTTCGCCCTTATGGGTATGTTGAACCCTTGACAATTCCCCATGCTCACAAAAACTTGGGGACCCATCCTCACATCCATTGCCTTGAAGTGTTGGTCCACTTTTGGTTTTCATGGTAAACTGCATTTGAATTCATGCCTTATACGTGAAGTCTCAAACACTCAAGGTTTTCATATGTAATCAATTTTTTTGTTTTTTTAGTCTTTATGAATTCTTGAAAAGATTTGCTTTTGTTGAAAGGACCCATTGTGTTAAGACTTTTTAGACCCTTTGAGATCAGTGTGGCATTCTTCTATTTCCACAGAGTTCAAAAACATTGAAATTCATTTGTTTGAAAGTTATCTTGAGAACTTTTCACATTTCCTCAAAACATTATTTGTTGAAGACTTGCTAAAACTTCTTGCTAAAACTTCACAGTTTTCAAAAAATGTTGTCAAGATTTCAACTCTCGTAAACACTTTGTGGTCTCATCCAAAGTCATCTTTATGCAACTTGCGAAGAATGGAATCTTTCAAAAAGGTTAACTTACCTTCAAGTTCATTGTATGCCTTTTTGCAATTGTCAATAAGATCATACATGACAAAAATCTAGAAGATCATATTTACACAACTTGCAAAGACTTCAACCATTTCTAAAGTTGTCTTGCAAAAGTTACGAAGCATCTCAAGTTGTCAAAATATTATTATTTACAACATTGCAAACATTGAGCAACATTATAAACTTCTCTATTTTGAAGCATTACCAAAGATGTAAACAAAAATTTCGAAGTCCTTTTAACTTCAAGATTTTTTGCAATTCACAAAAGTTCTTCTTATGAGTTTTTGTGAAGGAATTTATTGTGATTTAAGCCCCTTCTTTTGGATACATGCAAGCACATCACATTACTTAAAAATATCACCTTTGTAATGGGTGTGAAGACCTTCCAAAACTAAAAAAGATAATCTTTTCAAACTTTGGGAATTATTATGCATTGCTTAAAACCCTTCTTTCGAACACATGTGAACATTTCAAAATTCTCCAAAAGATCACCTTTGTCCTATTTGTGAAGATCTTGACAAAAGGTTAAAAGGACATTTTTTTTAAATGATGCAATGGTCGAGCTGGTTATGGTGGTATTTTGAAAAGATTAGACAGGTTTATGATGAATGATGCTATATATGGAAGTCTGTGTAGGTGCAGGTCCTTGGTTATCAACTCTTTTATAACTGATCATAACCCTATCTGTTTACAATTTGATGATCAAAAGACTTTGAACCATTTCCCTTTTAAATTCAACCATGCGTGGTTGATGAAACCAGATTTCAATATTTTGGTGTGAACAACTTGGAAAACAATGGAGACTTGGAAGGACTCTTCTGCTATGAATTTGGTTGTTACTAAGCCTAAGAAGTTAAAAGAAACTATGATTAAATGGCGGAGGGAGAAAAAGAAAAAACTTCAAGATGAACTTTATGATCTTGATCGAAATTTAGAGGATGTCCTCTTTAGATGTCCTTCTCAAATCTTTTATGTAGTAGATAAGGATCTGATTGCATCTATAGAAAAAGGGAATTTGGAAATTCTAGAGATTGAAGAAGAAACTTGGTGTTTGAAGAGCCGTGCAGTTTGGTTGAAATGTGGTCACAAAAATACAAAACAATTTCATAAATTTGCTAAACACCATAGGAAAGTCAATACTATTTGAGATATAGAAGATTTGGAAGGAAATTCACAGTCTTCTCAAATTGATATTAAGGTTGGTGCACAAAACTACTTCAATCTTCTCTATAAGACAAAGGAAAAGGAAGATACCCTAGCACAATTACAAGTGATAAAAGAAATCCCAATGATTTTTTCAAAGGAAGAAAATAATACATTGGGACAACAAGTGTCTTTGGAAGAGGTTGAAGAGATTGTTAAGATGATGCCAAAGGATAAAATCCCGAGTCCAGATAGATGGGCCCAAGAATTGTTTTATCATTTCTTTGATCTTTTGGGGGAGGACTTGCTTGTTGCAGCTGAGGATTCTAGGATAAATGGGAAGATTAGTGGCTCTTTGAATGCTACATTTGTAGCACTCATTCCAAAAGAGTCCAAGCCTAAATCCTTTAATGATTTTAGGCGGATAGCATTATGTAATTTCGTCTACAAAGTAATTTTTAAAATTATAGCTTCCAGATTAAAAGATAAACTGTCTTTATGCATATCACAGGAACAATTTGGCTTTTTAAAAGATAAACTAATTTTTTATGCAGTGGGTCTTGCGCAGGAGAGTATGCATACAAAAAAGACCAAAAAGATGAAAACTCTTTTCTTGAAGTTTGACTTAAGGAAAGCCCGTGACAGAGTCAGTTGGAATTTTCTCAGGATGTTGTTAATCCAAATTGGCCTAAAGTGGGAAGTAGCATAGTGGATTATGGGTTGTGTGATGCAGGAGCATCCGCACCTCGTTGCGCGAGGCTGCATATGTGGAGAGAAAAGGACCGCAGGGTGACGCAGCATCACGGTTTTAACCATTTTTATGAGCGTCGTTGTTTATATAAAAGCCCTATATTTAGGCATACTTGTATACTGAAACAGACCGCGAGTAGATAAGCTCTCGTCCTTGTACCCATAGATAGTGAAGGTCCTGGTGGATGCGACCGCATCTCAGAGAGAGAGGAGTGGAGTTGCGTCATTGTGTCACAAGTGTTAACTTTTCGGTTCTGGTGAATGGTTCTCCAATTGAGTTCTTTGAAATCTATAAAGGCTTAAGGCAGGGTTGACCACTCTCTCCATTGTTGTTCCTTCTAGTGATCGAAGCTTTCAGTTAGTTAGTGAAGAAGGCTTGCTTTGAAGGTAAGTTCTCAGGCTTGAATGTTGTAAAAGGATTTTCTATTCACACATGTTTTTTGTCGATGATGTGGTCATCTTATGGGTCGATGTAGTTGAGGAATGGTTTGAGATTAAGCAACTTTTAACTTTATTTTGTCTGGCATCTAGGATGGAGGTGAATTGTCAAAAATCGTGTTTGGTTTTCAATAATATTGAAGCGGTGAAGTTGGAAAGACTAGTTGAACTTTTTGGTATTCCATTAGTATGTTTGGACTCTAGAATGAAGTACTTGGGGTTCCATCTAAAACCTAATGATTATAGAGTTTCAGATTGGTTTTGGCTTATTCAGAAGATTGAGAAGAGACTTAGTATTTGTACTTTTTGTTGGCTATCCTTGGGCAGAAGACTCGTCTTAATCAAGTTTGTATTACAAAATTTACCAATCTATTGGCTCACCCTTGCAAATATACTGGCTAAAATTAAGACTCAAATTCGCAATATATTCTCAAATTTCCTTTGGAAATGGGATAGGAAGTCCTCAAGGTTTCATCTAGCAAGTTGGGACTTAATTTCCAAACCAAAGACTCTTGGTGGTTGGGGTATTCATAACATTCTTTGGTTTGCATATGCCTTAGTTGCGAAATCTCTTTAGAGGGCTCTGTTCAGTGGAGGACTATGGAGCAGAGAAATCACCAAAAAACATCTCAAGGGAATGGACATGATCTTTTGGTTGAGATCAAACAAGATCACTTTTCCTATAGCTTCTAATTTTTGGAGGAATTTTATGGACACTTTGCCTTTGTTAAAAAAACGGCTTACTTGGTTTATTGGTACTGGGGCACGGGTTATGATTGGACATGACCCTTTTGTTGGTTGTGCTTCTTATTACAAATTATCAAATGCTCTCATTCAACATTTAGAGTCTCAAAATATTTTCTCTTTAGCTCATATTGGACACGTGTCTCCATTAAATATCTCAGGGTCACAAGACTGGTTAGAAGTTGTTGATCTATCTCTTGAAGGGGAGCTAGCTAATGAATGGAACTCATACATGCAATCTTTAAGAAACAATGGTATTTCGCTCAGTAATGAAAATGATTCTATAGTCTGGATATGGAATAAATCTAAAGGTGATGTTTCTGTTAAATTGGCTTATGATGCATTGGTGGCACAAAATTTGACAGTGGTTTCATATTGGTGGTATAAAATACTTTGGAAAATTCAAGTTCCGATCAAAATCACTCTCTTTCTTTAGTTATGCTTGCATGATCGAATTCTGACATATGAGAATCTCAGGCGTAGAGGCGGAATTGGTCCCTCTGTTTGTAGTTTATGTTTAAAGGATGAAGAGACGACCCTGCATTTGATGGTGACCTGTGAATTTTCTCAATTCATTTGGAAGGAGGTTTGTTGTCAATTGAGGATCAATGCTTCATGGAATCACGTGTCTTTGAGGGATAATGTGTTGCATTGGTTCCTTGCCTTCCCTCGTCACCGAATGGTCCCTCTTCATGTTCTTTGGGGTATATGGA
>CBVK0100273265.1:0-12368 GCA_900067695.1 Picea abies
AAAAAACGGGAAACATAAAAAGAAAGGGGAAACACAAGGAAAAAGCAGAAAGACTAACTTAGTAAGGTATCTAGCATTTAAGAACTTTCTAAATTAAACTCATCTAGTAAATTAGTAAGGGGGTAAGAAAATGTGTAAGGGAATATGGGGACACCTAGGAGTGATTCTAGGAATCCTTTTAGGTGGGTGAGGGAAATAGGAATAATTAATTAATTAATGAAATTAATTTGTGGTGCAATGAAGGGGATGGGTGACACATGTACGGGGATGATTTTTAGGAATTAAATTATGGAACAATAAATTAAAAGGGAATTTGGGAAAGTAAATGACTTAGAACTCTATATAAAGGAGGGAGGAGGAGGATGATGGATCTCTTCTGTGATGATATAAAGGAGGGAGGAGGAGGATGATGGATCTCTTCTGTGATGCGTAACGTTACGCTGCAGAAATTTAGACTTGAATGACTTAGCTTGTGGGAGTTGGGATACCCAACTCAGTGAGGACTGGTAGCTCTGACTTGCAAGGCAAGCTAGGAGCTAGTTGTTCTCTGGTTTAGTGTGCATGGCCCCTTTGCGGCTTGGGGGGCTAAGGGGGAAGAAGAGTACCCCTAGCGTTGGCTGGGAGGTACCGATGAATATCATCGGTCGACAAGTGGGAGCTGCACGGAGTGTGTGAGATAATGACTCAGAGCGAGCGACTTGGGCTACGATACACTTCCTTTATTTATGCATGGTAGATTATTATTATAATTTACGCTTTTATTTCTATACTTTTACTTGGGTAAAGAAAATGTTGAATTAGCATTTCAACTGAGAACTGTTGAATTGATTCCCTTGGCTTTCAATCCCTGAATGTTGTGACTATCCGATTGGTTTTATCGATTTGTTGTGTTGGGTTGTGCTTTACTTTGTACTCATCCCTAATTCGTCAGTCCATGCCTGAGAAGTCATCCAGGAGCCGAATCGACAGTTGTCACTTCGGTGCACAACGACTTATAAATTCTAATGCCCTACTTTTCTGTGTGTGGATGATGAGCGAAGGATGTGTTGGCCCCGCTATCTACCCCTGTTGGTTGTCCCTGGCTGAGTGACTATCTTGCGCCTTGCTGCATTGATTACCTCTGTGGTGGTTTTTCTTCCCACAACGAACCGCTTATGATCCTCTACGTTGATCCTTGCGTTTAATACCCTTCCTAGCAATTATTTAAGGCTGAGTTTATAATGCTTCTCCTGGTGATTTATTGTGTGTTTTCCCTTACTTCTGGCATGCCATTACTCTACAATTTTACTCTGTGTTTCCTGTGATTCAATGGAATTTACTCTCTGCATTTTTTCGTGTGTTAAACCTCTTCTCTTCTTGACTGTTGACAACATTCACCCATGCGATTTAACCCACTACTATTAACTTTACCCACAAATTTACTACCCAATACGATTTTAATGTTTAGAGAAGATTTATTCATTTAGAAATGGATGTTGGTATTCAATTATGATTGAATTATTTCTCTACCATTTCTGAAGGCGTTTCCATTGCCAGATCTCTTTGCTCTGCGTTTTTATTATTGATGCGTGTCCATTCCTAGTTTTATTGCATTGCGTTTTTCCACCACTAGTTAAGACTGCGATTCACCATTGTCAGACTGCAATCATTGCTTGATTAAGACTGCATTTCATTTTTGTTTGCCTGGCGATTTTTCCACTTCTTAGGACTGCATTTCGTTTGATTTGGAGGTGATTTTTTCCCGACGAGTTTATATATCTGGCATATTTTTCTCCTCCATGAATTGCCTGTGCCTTACTAGTTAATGGGAGCGTATTGGTGGCAAGACAATGATTTTTACATTTATCATTAGTGTTATTTCCATTTTAGTTCACAAAGTGTACCTTTCTTTTAAACAACTATTTCCTTCTTACATTAAAACACTGTGATTTTTCCATGGTTAAGACTAAAATCGTTGTTGTTAATACTGCGTTTTTCTTGTTACTTGGAGATGTTACCCTCTTTGGGAATACATTGCATTTAAACATCACCTGCGTTAATGTGTTTCATTAATTATATGGTGCGTTGGATGTTGATGCATGTCTGATTGGAGGTAATTCCTACGTTTTATATGGTTCTTTTTACTTCAATTGACAGATATGAATTTATAGTTGACTGCGTGCACATTTAATAGAAAATTTATTAGCTGGTAGGTGTAAAGGGATGGCATTTAATTCCCAACAATTTACATTTTAATGGCAAGTGTGTGTACCTTTAATAGCTAACTGTGTGCCCATTTTTTTGGCAATTTAATAGCTGATAGATGTAAAGGGAAGGCGTTATTACACAACACACTTGTTAGAATTTTTATAGACAACCTTTAAATTGACTGGACATCCTTTTTAGACTAGACTTGTCAATCTAGTTTTTGTATTAATTAAACCAGACTTGTTAAATTAGAATGTAATTGTTGTTTATAGTGTTAGTATTGACTTGATTAGGCTTGCTAAATTTGATCCACATTTAATGTTAAATTAGATGGTACATTGATGACCAAATTGTAATTTAGACTTGCTTAATTTGATTTGCATTTAATGTTAAATTAAATGGTACATTGATGACCAAATTATAATTTAGACTTGCTCCATTTGATTTGCGTTTAATGTTAAATTTGATGGTACATTAATGACTAATTTGTAAATTAATATGGTTAACAAGTGTGATAATTGTAGCTTGTACATTGATATTGTTAATGTTGTTTATGAGGTTAATTTCTAAGTTAGATTGTATTTAGTGATTAATTTAGAATTTCCAATTTAGTTTGTAATTAATGTTAAATTAGATTGGCGTGTATTGACTAAATTGTGATTTAGACATGCTAAATTAGAGTGTAAGTTATGTTAATTTAGATTGGTAATTATTGACTAATTTAGACTTGATTAATGGTTTGGGTGGTTGGTGAAGTCGTGTAATGGATTGTGCTCTCTTGTTGACTTCATATCGCATTTTGCCGACCCATTGCATGGGGGGTGGGTGTAGTCTTGTGTCAGCTATTTCGGTCTCCTAGCACGTGGGTTGGTCTTGAGTCTATGGTCCAGATAGAATATGTTTGCACCAGGGTTATTGTCACACCTCTCATATGGGGACGACATGATTCCTAATGAGGGGATCATGGCACGCCCTATTGGACAGAGGCGAATGATATCGTGGCCAGAGTCTGTGCTTCCCATGTGAGTGTTGTTGATCGTTGTAAGTTGTTGTTAGCGCTTAGGTTGTAACGCCTTCATGCATTTGGTTCGCACACATTGAGGTTCTAGTCATTGGTCATCAAGGTCGTTGTGTCGAGAGGGGGATGTTGTCCCTTAGCTTGTAGGCATGGTCATGTTTGCGTCGGACAGGTAGTCGTTCCTCCTTGTTGTTTTACACATGTTTCGCCCAGTTGCTCTTGTGCCAGTGTGTGGAGCCGTAGTTGTCTGTTGTCTGTTTAGCGGGTGTGGTTCCTACCATTAGATGTGTTGTTTAGCTGTAATCGTTGTTGCCATCCCGTTTAAAAAAAAGAAAAAATTGCACCTTTTTCTTCGCTTGTAGTCGTAACGATGGGGTCGTTACTACAACAAACTATTTTTCTCGTCTTTGTATAATTCTATTCCCACAATTTTTTTTGTTGTTCCTAGATGCTTCATATGAAACATCCTAACCAATTTATCCTTTAACATGTTGATATCAACCATGCTTGGGCTTGCAACAAGCATATCAACAACATATAATACCAAGATAATGAATATGCCACTGAAACTTTAGAAGTAAACACAATGATTGTACTCACTTCTAGTAAAATTTTGGCTCACCATGAAGGAATCAACCATCTTGTACCATTTCTTTGGTACCATTAGGCCATACAATGATTCCTTGAGTTTGCAAACAAATCTCCCTTTGTGATCCTGAACAACATCTAATTGTTTCATGTACATATCTCTAATAGTGATGATTTTGTGGGTAGTATGGTCCCACAATCTATATCCCTTATCCCCATCACTATAACCAACAAATATATTAATCTTGTAGACATTCAATGATTGTAATTTTGGAAATATCTTATGGTTGACCAATACCTGCAGCCCCAACCCTTCCTTGCTCATATGGCCCCATCACTAATGTCATAAAAAAGTAGATTCCCTTGCTTCCTTATATACCACCGTTCAGTTAATTGAGTGCTTCCTTCCATTTTGTAAAGGTTTCCAATCTTTGTAGCCTTCATAACCAACAATATCCCCTTGCACACTTTCAGTGCCCCACCTTGACATGTAAACATGTAACCTCCAGAATCCAAATCTCCCAAAGAAATTAATTTTTTTCAGGGTCTAGTACATGTATAACATCCATCAACTTTCTTACAATACCATCTAATATTTTAATCTTAATGATCTCAATCCAAACACTTTTACAAGAAATATTATTTCTCATAAAAACAACATCGTCATCTATAGATTGGTAATAAGAAAACCAAATTCTATGTGAACACATGTGATGGGAAGCACCAGAGTCTAACAACCACTCTTCTTGATATTGTGAAATACTACAAACAGATAAAGCTTCATCAACCATACCTTAACTTGATTCAACCACATTTTATTCCTTACCAGATTCTTCATTAGATTCCTTTCTCTTCCAACAATGTTTCTTGAGATAACATGATTTACTGCAGTACCAACATGTTAAATTACTCTTCTTGTCCTTTGACATGGATTTGGATGTACCTCATGATTCCCCTATTTCTCTAGATCTACCTCTAACCACCAATGCTTATGGTGTGGAGGTTTCTATGTTGGATTTCCTCCTCACCTCCTCAGACAAAAAGGATCCCACAAAAAAATCAAACTCAAGGGTGTTTGTTGAGCTAAATAAAATAGAAGTGACTAAATGATCCCAAGACTCGGGAATGAACACAACAATTTCACTTCCTTATCTTCCTCATCGATTTTTACATCCATACTAGTTAATTGGCATAAGAGAGTATTAAATATATTTAAATGATCATCAATTTTGGTACCTTATTTCATCCATATACTGTACAGTTTCCTCTTCAAGTATATTCGGTTCGTCAGGGACTTCCTCATGTAGAGGATCTCCATTTTTCTCCATAGGCTAGATGTGGTTTCCTCTCCCACAATAATGAAGAGGACTTCGTCAACTAGACAAAACCGAATGGTGTTGAGACCCCTTGCATCTACATTTTCCCATTCATAATCTAACATATCCACCAGCTTCTTTCTCTTTTCTTCCAATGATTTATGCAATTCTTGTTGCACAAGAAAATCCCAAATCTCTAGCTTCCACAACTCAAAGTTGTTCTTTCCATTAAATTTATCCACCTTGAACCTTGTGTTCATTGTTTTTTCCATTCTCCATGGAATCCTCCTCGGCTCTTCCACTCAGCCCTTGGATCTTCGAGAAACCCTTGACACAAATCTCCTCATCTCTATGTGTGCGGGAATGACCATCCTTGGCTCTTTGTGCGTGGGAACAACCCTCCTTTGCACTTTCTTCTAATACTACTTGTTGAACCTTGGCCTGCAAACAAAGAATTTATGGGCTTGCTAATAGAGATATATTGCATAGCTAACCAAGTTATCTTTGAAAACTAATAGAGATATATTGAATAGAAAATCAATAATAGAACAAATAGCAAACAACAAATAAAAAATACAAGAAAAGGGGGGAAAATATATTTATTTCTCTTAGTAAAAAACAATGAAGAACTAGGTTTACAATGCAATACAAACATCATCTCACAGGACTCCCATTTAAAAAAAATAGAAACAATCAAATAAGGGATATGAATTTCCAACAACCACAACCATGTCTGAGGGAGAGGAATTGAAATGTCCCTGCCAAGATATGTTGTCACCATCCAACACATCCCCACCATCACAATTCTAGAAGTCCATTGGTACACGAAATTTACTAACAACGTAACATTTCTTCTTATTTCTTTTCTCATCACATATGTCCACCCCTCAATTACTTTGGCGTTCCCACTCACCTATTGAGGGGGTATGCTAGTATTACATATAGAAAACAAAATTTAATGCATAAAACCATATGAATGAATTTTGTCATTTACTATGCAATCAAAATAGATCATCTTGACACTTTCAATGGTCATTTGTGTTGGAAATATTGTTTTCATTGATTTCAAAGATAGGCGGAAACTACTAATACCAAAGAGAAGATCAATGAAGCATCCATATTATGAATTGGACTAGATAGAGGAAGTACAAAAGAAGAGGGTTCCCCAGTTGCATGAATCATGTATAGAGTTTATAAATAGTATTGAGTAAATGAAAGTGTTGTTTTCTATGCCTATGATTTGTGTGAATGTACCTATGCTTTGATGAGTTTCTGTGTATGAAAACTGGCAATTAGAACGAGGTAACGAGGATTCCATATATACCCTATCAGAATCATTGATGTATGAAAAGAGAGATATGTGGCTAAGCAGATGAATGATCATAGTCTCAAGAATTAGAGAAATGAGACTTGAGAAAGCTGGAGTTGAAGTATGAGGGCATGACATAAGCATTTATGTAAGGAAAATCATTTCTACAAGGATGATTTATCCCAAATTCATAAATTGTATTCAATGGATTTATAATGTGAAAGCATCATCACATAGTTTGAATGTGAACAAGTGAGTTATGGAACCCTACAAAAAGTGTTAAATTTTAAGTTGTGAGGCCCAACATATCGAATACCAAAACATTGACAAGTAGTTTTGGCTTAAGGATAAAGTTTTCAAGGATCCGGTGGCCCGGTTCCCCGATTGTGGGGACACAAAATATCATATATCAGATATTTCATAATTGGAGTAGATGTGTGAGAGCACAGTGTTAAAGTTTCGGGGGCCCGATGGGGCGATACCCCTGAGGTTCTAGTGGTCTGGTGTCTCGGTGGGAAGTGTATACCAAACTAGAGTGAATGCGTGGTGAAAAAGGTTTTAGGTGGGCCAGTGTCCTGGTGGCGAGGACAAAGAGTATAGGATAATTATAAACCTAGTGCATGGTTAAATCTTGACCATTGATCATTGAATATCAATGACTAAGAGTGAAGGACCAGAAATTCAAGTATATCAATATATAAAATATTGAGTATATCATATTAGAGTGGATGTGTGAAAGAACGGTGGATTGATACCTCGGTGGGCTAGTGGCCGATGCCAAATCAATGCCACGACAACTGCCACATCAGTTCCATGTGTAGTGTTGCATTTATCCCATGTGTCATGAGGATATTGGGCCACATGCATTGTACAGTCAAAGTTCCATCTTAGAGTTATAATAAGGCCAGAGGACGTGATGATGTCAACAACCACGTAAAATGTTAGTGTCATGCCATGTTTGCATGGTGTTCCAGTGAAATAATTGTGAACCCTACACATGGTTGAATCATGACCACAATCAGAGGGATCAACGAATCAGATTAAAGGACCGAACCTAAGTGAATTTTGAAAGTGAGATGTTAAAGCCTTGAAGGCCTGGTGGGCCAGTGACCTGGTAGTCCTAATGGTTCGAATAGTTCATTGTATATTGGTATATTGAATACCGAACCTATTGAAAGGTTAAAGAAATATGTTTGAAGTTCTAAGGGCCCAGTGGGTCGGTGACCCGGTAGTCCCAATCGTCTCGTTAGTATATCACATATCAGATATCAGAAGATCAGAGGAGCATTGTAGTTTTGAAGTCTTGGGGGCCTGGGGGGCCAGTGACTCGATGGTCTCAATGACCTGGTGATCGGGACACATAGTTTAGGTGAAGAAACCTGGTTCTTGGGAGAATCATGACCATTCATTGGAAGATCAACGGTTGAGATCTGTCGGTCAGTCCAATTGGATGAACTCTGCTACATTAAATCATCAATATCAAAATCATAAACTGATGAAGTACAAGGAAACATATATGCAGGCACTAGTCCTGAACCAAAGTGGTTTTTTTTGCAGAAATATAACTACTTTTTGTTGCTACAGAAACAAAGTTTCTGTTAGTTATAGAAAAACAAAGTATGCAAATTAAGATACAAGAAATAACTTATTTAAAACCTAAACAAAAGAAGGATTCTAATTATCTGGTATTAGAATTCTATTGAATTGTTAATCAAGGTATTGTAATTTAATGGATTTGAAAGAACAATTAATTATTCAACTACTACTATCTGTGTATCAGTCTAACTTGTGAAATAAAACATAAATACACTAGCTGTAGAAAATAAAAGCAATTGAATCGTAAATCACACAGTGATAAATCTTGTAAATGAATCACACAATTTGAAATGTAAACAAACCACACAACTGTAAATGTAAACAAACCACACAACTGTAAATGTAAAGCTCACAACAAAAAATGTAAAGGAGCAACAAACTTGTTCTCAACAGGCTCTCTCAATTCAAAGAATTCCACTGAGAGAAACTTGTATATGAATTAGAAAATGATGAACTCAACACATCTATTTAACTCAGAGATATATGAATCAACTTCTTTTTTAACTTGGAAATTAGATTACATTTCACCAACATTAAAAAAAAATTGTTTATAAAAATATAATGTCATGTATTTATACAATAAAATGAGACCAGTGAGATCCACATGACTCAGATCTTCCAAAAAAAAAAATTAACAAATTACATATGCGATTTAGGAAGATCGAATGTGATGTATAACGTGGAAGTATAAAATCTTCTAGGGTTATCCACATAGTTAAGAAATTCATGACGAGACACATGAATTTGTCATATGTGATCTCGTACTTTTGGTGGAATGATATGCTGGAACTAAACTCACACACTTTTGCCAAGTGTACACACTAACTAGATTGTTGATTTTCTCGAAACATTGATCTAGAAGGTATTCAATAGAATACGATAGGTGGATGAGCTGGAGGGACTTATTTGGCATCTCTCTATAGTTTGGGTTTGATTTCGGTGCAAATCCAACCTTATGAAACACCAACTATACTATGAAAATAGTATTTAGCAAGATTTTGTAGCAACT
Source organism: Picea abies (assembly GCA_900067695.1). Taxonomy (NCBI): domain Eukaryota; kingdom Viridiplantae; phylum Streptophyta; class Pinopsida; order Pinales; family Pinaceae; genus Picea; species Picea abies. Next base: position 9,024 of record CBVK0100273265.1, read on the forward strand.
GATATAATAATAACTATTAAACAAAATTGCATAAGAAGAATGAAATTATGCTCAAGGATGAACATTTTACCTCAAGTGATCTTCTAGGCATTGTTTATGTAGCTAGGTAAGGATATCATGGAAGAAAGGGTGGAATATGATATAATATGAGGTTACGGAGAAAGGTTTTATAGAAGGAAAAGTAACAAAAATAGTGAATTATGAGGACCCAATGCTCCCCCACATGGAAGGTGTTGTATGTCCTCATGCAACAAAAGAGGGTTTATTAGCCTTGAGTAACTTGATAAAGCCTTAAACAAGAGGGATGTTTCTCTCTTTTTCACAAGAGGGATGTGAAATCCCTAGCTATTTATTTTATGATTTGATATGTATCCCAAGACTGCCTTAACGAGTGATCTTATCCCTCCAAAAATTCAAAATTGTATCTTACCCCTACTCTGTCATAGTTGCTTGGAGACGTCTAGTCCTAGTGAGGATGCATGTTCCTTTTTCTTTAATACTTTGATTTCATTTCTAGCCTATGGATTCAAAGTCTCTCTCATTGATTGATCCCATACCATTTTTCTTCTTCTTTAATCAATATTTGCCTCTCTTTGTCAAAGTCCTTTGTCTTTTTCTATAACTTGGCTACAATCTTCTTCAAAAGTTTGTTTTCTTATTTAACACACCTTTCCAAAACTTCTATCTCCTCAATTTTATCTTCTAACTATTTCATCTTATTGTTGTTCTTTTGTGAGAAGGAAGGAGGATTAGAACATTTTCTTCCTTATCCTCATCCTCTGTAAATTTTTCAACTTCCATACTAAAGGATTCATGAAAATCAATAGCTAAATCAAAGTCTATATTACTTGGTTTTACTGACAGAGCGAAAGACAACCTAGTCCTTCATCGTGTGCTGGTATCTTATGGGGTTTCTTCAACTGAAAAGTTTCCCGACTGCTCCTTATCGTATTCTTCCAACTCATTGGTGGGTCATGAATGTTGTCACTTTCTCCCAATTTTGATTTTTTTTCCTTGTCACACTCCTTGTTGCCTGAGCCATAGTAGATTCAATATTCCTCTTTTTACTTTGCACAACATCATCCCTTGTACCAATTTTTGGAGAGTCTGAGTCTTTTTCATCTCTTTCGGTCTCCCCCTCGAGGTCCGTCATTTTTATTCGTGGTCGACCTCAGGGTTTCTTAGTTTCCAAACTCAAATTTATAACCTTTTCCTCTATTTTTTATTTTGATTTCAAAGGATTGGAACCTGCGTCCTTCTTTTCTATTTTACCTTTTGATTTTGCAGGAATGGAACTCGTGACCTTCTCTAGATTCTCTACTTTCAGCTCTGGATCTTCTGATTCATACTTCTTCCCTTTAGAACCTATGGGTTTTGAGCTTCCTTTCTTAACAAGATTTTTGAAAAATCGATTTCGTAGCAAGAAATCCTTCCATTTATCATTTTTTTCTTGTATCTTAAACTCAACTAACATTTTAACTAACCCATAATGATACAAAATGCATTCAATACTTCTAGGGATTCATTAAATATTCAACGCCATTTTCTTCAAATTGTTTAGTAAATAGAATGGAATATCTAGCTTATACCTTCAACAAAATTCATCAACAAATGAAGGGGATAGTAAAAGACTAGGCCATACCTGCCTTCACACATAACATATTTATGTAAAATGAATAGAATACTTTTCCATTTATTTTTAAATGAACAAACCGATATACGTTTGTTCCAGTTGACCTCCTCCTCTGAATTCACTGGAAATTCCTTCCATACCTCGTTGTTTATCTTTTGATAACCATTTATCGCCACCTGTGGGTAATTCTGTGGCTCGTGCTATGAAATATTTTGTAATATCCATCTTCAAATCACCTATTTGAGATTTTCTACCATCAAATTCTTTTGGAAATACTCTCATCACATACTCATTATACCCTTGGAATTTTTGTAAAAATATGCCTTAGAAATATACGTGCCAGTTGGTTCATATCTCACTATTGATCCCATTCTGCAGCGTTGGAGATATTGTGGGTCTTCAAATCACTCTTTGTCACAGAGATAGAAGGGATGAAAAAAATGTGAATGAAGGTTTACAAATTTCGTATGGGGCAAGTTTCAGATGATGGTTTCGTAACAATGAAATTTGGATTTTGAATTATGAAATGGTCTTGCCATATTCGAAAGAATAATTGATGGATATGGAAGCGATGTCAAATAAATCAAATCGTATTTTGATATGCATCAAATGCTGGTTTTAAATAATTCATGTCGTAAATGGGATTTTTGACATGCATCTATAATGATTCCACATGATTTTCAATATCAATTTGTATTTATGATATGACTTGGATATGAAATGGAAACTTAGGATAATAATGGTAAGGTAGCATAAATAACATAACCATAGCTATAGAATTTAAACTTTGTCCAGTTCCTTGCACAATTTCAGAACTTCTAATGCAAAGTTGCTTAAAAATTCATTACATGGTTTCTTTTACCTGTAGCTAAAGACTCGAAACAAAGATGATACTGTAATCAAGTTTTTGCTATGTGTCGCGGAAACATTGTCAAAGGATCTGAAGACTTTGAAGATGCTAAGTATGAGAAATGAAGATGTTGCTGATGAAAATTGAAGATGTTGATGTTGAGACTGAAGATGTTGATGATGAAAGATAAAGATGTTGATTTTGAGACTGGAGATGTTGATGATGAAATTTTTGTTGAAGATGATATGGAGTTGCTACTGAAGACAAATTGTTGCACATGAATATTGAATTTTATAAAAAAAAATCATAAAATTTGCAACTCAGGTTATTCTTGAACTGGAAAACTAATGAATATGAATTAGTATATCATAATTGCTTAACTAATGTCTACATGTAACTTTTGGTAGCTGCATAAAGTGCATGTGGCTGCAGAAAAAGTCTGCAATCAAAGAAACTAAACATTTTCACCCATAATTCTAAGATCATGAACTGTAGTGCTTGATAAAAGGATATTTTCTTCCATGATGACAAGATTCTGAGACTAAAGAAAGTTGATCACTACTTTTAAACTTATTTCATGAAAATCTTTAAAACAAAATCTTGAGAAAAATATGTCTTGGATGTTACTGCAAATCAAAATCTCTGCAAGCTGCCAAATGACTTATTGTTAAAACTTCAGGTGCTAAAAGAAATGTTGGAACTAGATTTGGATATGTATTTCTTTCTTATTTTAGAGCTATGCCCTCCATTTATGGTTTTCACGCAAAATTTTTGCACAATTGCGCCAGGAAACTAGTTTTCACAATCTGTGCTTGTTTTTTTCTTTATATATATATATATATATATATATATATATATATAT
>CBVK0100273283.1:0-12322 GCA_900067695.1 Picea abies
CCCCACTTGGTCTGGAAGGTAGTTTTTAATTGATCATCTTCTCAAACCAGGACCTATTTATATCCCAAGAAACCGTCTACAAGGGAAAATATTTCAGAGTCGTATATTGTCTATAGGAGTTGTTCCATGGGTGGGATTGGATAGTTATCTTTTTATGATGCTCTATTAAGGTTTCTAAAATCCACACATAGACAAATCTCCCTAGACTTATTTCTGATAGGCACCAGATTGGCTACTCGGGCAGAGTGTCTTACCTGAAAGATAATCTTGGAATCTAATAATTTTTTCAGCTCTTGATACATCAGAGGTTCTAGATATGGGTGGTACTTCCTAAGATTTTGTTGGAAGGGTTTTACTCCACTAGATATGGGTGGTACTTCCTAAGATTTTGTTGGAAGGGTTTTACTCCAAATTTTAATGGAATTGTGTGTTGGATAATGTGAGTATCATATGTTTTCAATTCTCGATAGGACCAAGAAAATATATATTGATATTATTTAAACAGTTTGAGATAAGTTTTCATGTCTTCTTTGGACACTATCTTACCCAAATTGACATTATTGGGGTTCTCAAGGGTTCCTAGGTTTATAGTTTTGTATATAGGACTTTGTATCCCTATTTTTTCATTATTTGGCCCTCTAAATATTTCCCTTAGGTCGAAAAGGTTATCCATATTGGCCACTCCTTTTGGTATCGTGTGAAACTTTGGTTTTCCATCAGAGTGATTTGTTCCCTTATTTTGTTCGTGGATATTTTATTATGTGAGTAGTTCTTGGAATATCTCATCATCAATGGCCAAATCCTTAAAATTCTCTTGATTAGTCAAGAAATCTACAATTTTTCCATCCCCTTCAAAGACTTTCTAGTTAGAAATGTTGTTAGGTACCCACAGTTTGTAGAGTAGTTCTACTGCAAACCTTGAGGCTTCATAGTCTTCTAAAATGAGGGTTCATTTGGGGTCTCTAAATCAGTGACGATATGTTTGAGGTATCTTTCTCTGTCGATCCTTATCATGTTTGGATGCCATTTTAATGGAAACTAAAGGTGATCCTAGTCAATACTAGAGTATCCTCTGGGATGTCTACCACAATTATGTCAATTAATTGAACAAATTTGGGGTGTGTAGCCATTTTGATCATGACATAGTTAAGTTCCCCAATGACATTTACCTGAGTCATATCTAGTTGTATAATGTGTTTATCACTTTTGAGTGGGGTTGCATTCAATTTCTTGCAAATTGACAATGGCGTGACATTTGAATATGCCACTGAATCAACTAGGAAGTTATGTATATTTATGTTGAAAAACTCAAATGTCAAGAGGAAAGGAGGAACAAAATTCCTTCCTATTTCTTCTAAATAAAACACATTCACACTTTGATTATTTGTTAAATATGTGGGATATGGGACATCACTTTGATTAGTGCTTGTTATAGGGGTATCTATTAATTTTAAGGCCTGTAACAAAAAATACTTTTATTGAGGGATCCTACACATTTCCATGACAAACACATTAGCCTTCATCTTCTTCAAGTCTTCTACTACATTGTAGTCTATCTTAGGCACTTCCCATGTGTGTATGTTTGTGGGTTTTTTTGGGGAAGAAAATAGTGGTTTGTGGTGATTGGTCATTGAGTTCCCTCTAGATAGCTGAGTAGTGGTGGGGTTACTTTGGACCGGTTGACTTTTATTTTGTGCTTTTACAACTATAACTTCAGCAGGGGGTCCTTTCACTTCAGAGACATCATTGAAAGGAATCAAGTGGTTGGAATCCCATAACAACATGCCTATCTCTTCTGGTGGCTCTTGACTTTCTTGATCGATGGTATTTATTACTGAGCTACTTGGCTATTCGGCTAGAGAAAATTCATCTAGGAATCAATTATCCATTAGATTCATAGCATGAAACCATTGAGGGAATCCATTTCTGAATGTTTTTCTTGGTGATATGTACAGAAAGAGTCATATGTTATGTTCCCTAGGTCGACGTTTAGGTTAGATAAGGGAGCTTATATACTTTGAAGGGTGGATTTATTTTTAAAAATGTTTTATAAGGTCTTTTATTTTGGTTTCCTTCTCCAACACTCCTTTTCATATCTACGATCTCGTTGGAAAGTTTTTTTATCATCCGTTGCAGGTTTTCTATGTCCCCTCCCTATTTTTCGGGGCCTTGTTTTGTTTGTTTTCCAGGGATTCTAGTCAACAAAAGTCCCCTATTTGGTGGAGTTTTGGTTTCTTTCTTTATTAGTCAGATCTAACCTTCTTTGCATCCTTTCATTTGGAACTTAATCATTTTATCTTCCTCGAAATTTTCTACTAGGGTATTCTTGGCGGCCCTTTTTACAAACATAAAAATAGAAGCTAGGAAAGCATTAGTGTATACTTAAATCTGTATCTCTGAGTATGTCTAGCCTCATGTTAGAATTTGTTCAAAATGGTGATGAACCTTTGGTTGATAACTTTGACCTTTTATTTTGGATTCATAGTGGCAAAGAAAATTTCATCCATTAAGGATCCTATAGTAGTTTCTTCAGAAAATTTGTCTAAGAAATCCTTTTGAAACTTAGTCCATCTAGTTATGGAACCAACCAATAGGTTGAAATACGAAGTTGAAGATGAATTTTCAAAGTTGTAAGGGAAAAATCTACACACCACATCTTTGTGTTTTTCATTCATCAACGTTATGGCTAATTTGAACTTCTTAATATGATCTTCAGGTAATCCAGAGGTTTCAGGATCAAATTTGGGAAGTAACTTTTTTGGATGTCTGGGTAGGCTATGCATCCGTCCTGGAATTTCCAGAGAATCTCTTGCCAACCATGATTGGTTATCTCGAGGTTCAACTCCCCCTTCTCCATAGTTATCATTATTATCTCCCATGTCTTCTGATTCAGAATGTGAGTGATTAGAGTTGGATTTTTCCTCTTCAGATTCATAATCATTAGGTTTAGAGTAGTTACCAGCTGGTGTTTCGAGTATAAGATTAAGGGGTTGTTCGATCTCTATGAGTGAAAAATATATCAGGTCTTCTACCGTGTGAACAAATACGTAGTCAGGGGTGTCAAAAACTGGTCTACTTATTTGTTTTCTTCGAGGAAATAAAGGAGCTAAAGGTAATGCTCCGATCTATCAAGCATAATCTCTACTGATTCTTCTAAACTTATTTAAATCTTTGTGGGGAAGAGATTAAGTTATTTCAGGGTACAAGTGTTCTTCATATTCAAGTTGAGGTGAGTTACTCGTATCGGAAGTACTCTATGTATGTGGGATGTCTTGAGAGTGACTAGCCATCCATGTGGGTTGTTTTGAATCTATAGGCTTTGCAGAATATATTATCAGAAAATTTTTTAGCCATGCATTCATTCAAGCCCTCCTTCAAGTGACAATTCTATTGAGGGGTTCGAGATCCCTTAAAATCAACATTAGGAACCAAACCCGCTTAAGATGCCCAATTAGACTCAGAAGTGTTTGATGAGTGGTAAGGTTCTCTAGATTTGTGATCTCGCTGGAATTATTTATTGGGATTTAATCATGATTGATAGATATGTATTTTCTAAGAAACCTTTCCTCAGGCTATACAGTTCTGTTTTTTCTTCTTTTCTAACATTTGTAACAAAATAAAGGTAGAGCTTAAATGAAATGGAAGAGGGAAGTTAATTATCTGTTGAAGAAAGTTGGGTTTTAAGATAACCTTTATACCTTAGCATGTAAACAAAGAAGATTTAAACTACTTCAAACTAGCATTAATACCATTTTGATTTGTAGACATTCAACATCATTTGAGATAACAATTATAGAAACAAAATATATATGTGACAAAAAGTTAGTGCAAGAAAAGTAATTTTCAATGCTTTATTAACAATCACAGGTTAATACAATCGATTTCTATTCATCAACTAGAATAAAAGAAATGTTACAACATTATAAGATAACTTTGAATAATAGATACAACAACTCTAACTCAATACAACAACAAATAATGAATTCGAAGAAAGAGATAATCCCCCTCAATCCAATCACATTCATGCCTCAGATGAAAGAAGTGTCTTTGGTTCTAAACAAAACTTCTTAATTAAAATAACTTGCATAGAAATAATTCTCTTACAATGTTCTAGAAAATTGTTTCTCTTCAAAACATCGACCTTGCGACACAAGGTCGATTCCCCTATTTATAAAAAATAACTAAACTAAAAATAGATACTAAATTTGTGTTAATTTAATAAAATGCCACGTGGTGAACTTTATCTATCTATTCTCTTTTTCTTCTCTTTTGATCATCTGGTGGTTTTACTGAACTAGATTGTTCCTCTCATATTATGACCATTTACAGAAGAGATATTTGCATGTATTTTCATATGGGAACCGGTGTTGATCCATAAGAGAGGAGAGGACCTCCATCTCAATTTCTCATTCTTTGTACTTGATTAGTTTAACACTCAAGTGTTGTAAGACTATGAGAGCTTTAATCATAGGATCCATGAACCTCTTCACTTGACCTGATATCATGATTGAAACCTATGAAATCTTTGTTTTTCATACATGGTCTTGCTCTTCATGTTGCTTAACTATGTCACGTAAATCGTTGAAATATTCTGGTGGACCGAACTCTTGCAAGTCAATATTCCTCATTTCCTGATTGATTTTCTCCCAACTTTTCTCACATTCTTCCCATTGCTCCTTCATTTTCCACCGGGGTTCCTAGACCATGCTTACCCAGTGTTCAACTTCCTTCCTTATTCAGGCAATGTTGTTGTCCATCAACAATCAGATGGCATGCTCTTTTGTATCTCGACCCTTCTGTACTTTGTTGAGGTATTCTATTTTTTCTAAGGATTGATGTGCCTTCCCATACCATCACTACATGTCTTTATAGGTTGTTAACCCCATGAGGGTATATTCTTGGAAATACGTTATGCAAGTGGTGAAGAGGTCTTTCTCCCTTGTGAATTGCACAAACATCTCTCAGAACTCACACTTCAAGAGTACCACTCCCTATGTTGAATTTTGGTAATAATCTACTTGATGTCGCATATGGTCCAGTTCTTTATTCATGGTGTCTACCTCCCTTTCATCCCTTTTTTCTCTGTCTAAAGTGGCATCGGTTATGACCATCCATGCTTCAATTAGCTCATTCATCTTATCACTTTTTGTGTTAAACAATGTCTCCACTGTGTCTATGAGAAGTGTGCTATCAAGCGTGAGATTCCTTTTCTTGACCATTCTTTTCATCACATCTTTCATTTTCCTGTCATAAGCAATTGCATGTATGTCGTTGACTTTGTCTACTAGTTCAAGATTTTGTTGATCTCCCCAGGACAAAGTATTTCCTAGGATTCATGTCGAATAGAGGTGTTCCATGGAAGGTTCTCTTAGTTCCCTAGCAAGGAAAATTCTTGTAAGTTCTAGTGACTTGGACTCCTACTGGTCCTCGACGACTGATGGAGTCTTGGTGCTAGATAGGGAAGTAGGCGAAGGATCGACATTAGCTGGGAGTTTATCCATTGAGATGTAGATTTTTGGCTACCACATTCCTTCTTCTTGTTCACCAGCATCCAAGTCATTCTTTGAGCTGTCATTCTGAGGTTGTGTTCCCAATTGATCGATAAATATAGTGTCAAGAGTGATCCTATCTACCAGGTTCCTTCTTCTGTGTGATTGGAACTGAGATTATGTGTGAGGCCTCTAACTCTTCCTCATCATAATATATCATGATTAAATCTATGAGGACAGTAGGCATACTCATCTTACTTGACATTTTCACTGACCTTATTTGGGATGTAGTAGTCACCGACAATCCTGTCTATGGTGACATAGGGCTAGGGTTTTCTTGATCAGCAGTCTCCTCTGGTGGAATTGTCTCTAATCCATTTAGATATTCCTCATGACTACTTGTATTGGTTGGGGTAATAATCAAGTGTCTTATCAAAGTGTTAAGTGGGGGATCTTCCCCTAATATTTGCATAGCTCTTTCAGCTTCTTATTGTAAGAGTATCCCCCTCCTTTGTTCCTTTGTTGCTTCTACGACTCTATTTTCTTCTCTTACCCTGAGGGATTCTTGAGTTGTCTATTCTATTTTCTCAACTTGTTCATCCATATTCATTGCTTTGAATTTGGTCATATTAGGGTTATCCCTTCTATGGAGCACTTCCTCCTAGTCTAGGGTGCCCTCAGGAAAGATCTCATATTTGAAGCGATCATGAGCATATGGAAAACATGAGGACACCCGCGCCACGTGCTGGAGTATCAGGCCTTTTGGATCATGCTTTTGAAAATGGCCTGTGGGGAACCGATACTCAAGCTGACTCAATCCCTCTTTTTTCACTTGTGCATTGTCTTTTACCATGTAAAACCTGATATGAAAACCATAAGGTATGAAATCCCTATTCTTATCCTTTACCAAAGAGGCATTAAATCCTTGCAGAATGATCTCGTAACAAATTTATCCAAAAATGAGATGATCTGAGACATGAACAAGGAGTAGGTGTGGTGTGCCAATAGCCCTAAGCACTCTAGTATAAGTGATTGTTTCTTCAAAATATCAGTGGCCCACTTTGGAAATCATTTTTTTGGTTGTCGCTAAAAGCCTTGGGAATTATTTTCTAAATATAATGAAGTGCACTTGGGCTATGAACTCATCACATATCAGGGCGTAAAATGTTTTGTACCCATTTTCCCACAAAATTCTAAAATAAACATGCATGGGTAGCTTGACAAGATGTCAGCTTAAATTCATACATGCGAAAACATTTATTGCGCTGATTACATCCAACAGGTACGATGACATGTGAAAATTGATCTTTCTCCATCCTTTTGTGTATGGGCCTGTAGGATTCCGATACTCACTTGTTTGGATATGGCAGCTCCCCAATTGAAGCTACTCATGGAGATGCCACAGTGTATGCTAATGCATCCATGCTTCTGAAAACTTTGAGCAATCTTTTTCCCCATACAATCGAAAAATTAAAGTCATTAAATACATATAAGGCTCTCTGGGTTTTACCGTGTTGTACCATCCACTGCTCATGTTTTTTAAATTCTTATCTTCTTTCCACCACGAGGCCAGTAACTTGCTGGTGTCATGGAGCTCATAAACTCTTACCACATTTTATGTATTCATCCTCTCCTATGGGTCTCTAAGTTTTTATTATTTGTGTACCTCTACTGGAATAAATACACCAACACATTCACCTTCCTCATTATTGACTATGCATTTAATCGCATATGTGTGGTCAATTATCCATCCTAGGGTTTCGATGTAAGGAAAAACTGGGGTCCGACAGGCCACCATATGTAGATATGATCGCGTAAAGTTTGGGAAAACCTGGTCATCCAATATCCTAACATTTGGCTCACTGTGAGGTGTAAACTCTAGGTAATCTTCCTGATTGATTTTTTTAAAACGATCTCCCCAATGTGGGAGCATTACTTTAGATATGGTGCTCGCCCCTGTGTACCCGAACATTGGAGGATGGGTGAACTATTTCTTAGTGGAAGTTCGAATGACCGACTCTATGTTTGAAATGAAATCAATTTCTCTTGTGTAAAAGGGTGTCAACCTTTCGTCGATCTCCAATTCTTTCATCTTGTGATTTCTTGGTGAGTTTTTGGTCATCATATTTCTCGGAGGCATATTCCTACAAAAAAACAGAATAATAAGTTGCAAGACAGCTACGAAAAAGTGTTATTCGATGAAATCTCAAATGTAATCAATAAAGACCATGCTTACCTCTTCCCCATGGGAAATGACCTGAGCTTACTAGTAATTGAAGTGGAACAATGATATTTTACCTCTTCGATACTCTCTCTTTCTCCTTCTCCTACTCGAGAGATCAGTGATTTGCAAATGGAACACCATGCTTGGGCATAAATCTCATAAATTTAAAAAATACCTAGCTTGTCGCACCGAGTCTTAAATTCAGGAGTACATATATTATCTATACAATCTATACCAGAATCCACACCATGCTTAGTATTAAATGAAATGTAGGCTAGCGGCGCAGGAGCATGTTATTTTAAAGTTCATCGGCGAATTCAAATTTCGAAAGTTGGTTGGAACGCGACGTTGTGTTATTGGTTACATGAAGCTCTTAACTGTTATAAAAAATTGCAAACCTTATCCTTCACTTATCTAGAGGTGTCTCCTCAAATTACCCAAGTGTTTTTTCCCACTCTAAGGGAACTAGTATGATTAGTATCAGGGATAAGAAGGATCGCATATTGGCCAGCGTCATCGATGGATAGAGATTCAAACTAAAATCAAAAGTTCAGTGTTCTAGAAATATACTAGTAGTTGATGAGTGCATCAATGTCATCAAATTGTCTTTAAAGTTGTTTCGTTAGTCCCCCTAGCCAAAAGTTTCGATGCCGATCCAAATTGTCGTATAGTGTCGATCTGGAAAAGGAGTCGTGGAAGTACAGACATGACATGGGAAATATCAAAAGATGACATGGCCAATGACCAATAAATATGGACTATCCACGTGGAAAAACACGTGATGGTTGATTTGACCTTTTCGACATGAGAACATCACTTTTTGGCATCAAATATTTTTCTTAGGCATACGTGTTTTGGCACGTTGTTTCTCCCATTTTTTTGATGCCGACGATATATGGGTGATTGGTGATTGTTGTTTCCTGGTTAACAGTTTATCTTTAGGATTTCACCGATGCCGACAATACATCGGTGATCTTTAGAAAACCTTTTCGCAGGACAGAATCACTGATTGGCATGCCTTTTCTCCCATTTTTTTTATGCCGATAGTACATCGACGATCGAAGATTGGTGATTATCATTGTTATGTGGGGAATTTTTCCTTTTGGATTTCACCAATTCCAATGATACATCAGAAATCATTTTTAAGGACTTAATTTCGCAAACCAGAACCACTAATGGGTGTGTGGCTCTTTATAAAACAAATTTTGAGTTGTATACACTTAATCTAATGCCACGTTTACTTAGAGAAAAATGTCAATTTGTTCAACAAAATTCAAACCAAACCAAATGCAATTGATGATAGAACACAACAAAAGGAAAAACTATTGATCCATGCACAACTAACTCTTACTCAGAAATGACAAAGTGGTACCCAAAAGACAAAATTCACAAGGATTTTTAGGGTGTGCTGAGTGCTCAACAAATGGTGATTCTCTGGGCAAAAACAAAATCTCTTCTCCTTCCCTGGTGCTCAACTTGTGAAAATTGGTCAAGAAACTATCTAGATTTATTCTATTATTTCAACAAAATATTTTTTATCAATGTGTACACAAGTTCCCATGTTCGTTAATCTGGATCTGCTTGTGGGGTTTATCTTTTTCGCCCCCTTTCCTGTTAACTACAATGCATGTCCTTTCTATACAAGAGCCAGGTAGGGCGTCCATTGGCATTGGGCCATTTAGCTATCATTCCTTTCTTACGGTGTTTCTCCACTGCCAGCGAGCATCCATATCATTAACAAAGTCACCCATACATCACATACCTTGCTACGCTACCAGCGAGCATCCATAGCCCCAAAGGAGTTATCTGCATACCCTCTCAGACTTTACACTCTTTTTATGGATCATATTTTTCTAGAATAGTTACCAAGAATGAGTTAGAGAGAAGGATATATGTTTTTTGAGAAGGTGAAACTGTTAAGATGGAGATTTCCCCGACTCTGTCCATAGATACATGTGATTATTTATATCTATCCATATTTCCATTTATCTCTACCAGGCCACTAGGCATATATTTCATCGCTTCCCCAGGTAGTATGCTTACTAAGACAAATAGGATTTTGAAAATTTGTGTTTTCCCAACGTCTCTATTTTGCATGTAAGTGTAGGTCAGGAGTAGAGTCCGCTTCACCACATTTATTAAAGTCAACCACTTCTTTACGAAACACAACTTAATTAAAGGAAAATAACAAGCAAAAGAAAGAAATAAAAAGGAGTTCAAAGACGATCTTCCTTAAACCCACACACTCATCCTGATCAAAATGTATGCTAAAAAGAAACGAAAAACTCAAACAAAGCATAAAAGACACATATTTTTTTGTTGTTGGAGAAGTATTGTTTTAAGGCCTGGCCATTCACCGGGAGGGTGTCGGATTCCCCCCTCAAATTTTGCAACCGACATTTGCCTGCCCCAATCTTCTCAGCCACCAGAAAAATGTCTGAGCCATAGATTTTGGAACTTTGAGTGTTTTTCTTTGGACTCGTTTGCTTTATCCCACTTGACTAGGTTTCCTACCTCGAAATTTTTTTCTTTGGACTTATGTTTGTCGAACCATCTTTTAACTACCTGTTGATGAGCGGTGAACTTAACTTTATCCTTTTCTCTTTCTTTGTCCAACATGAGAAGGGTATCAATCCTTTTCTATAGAGCGGTTGAGGGCTGACCTCTTGATGCTTGGGCAAGATGTAAAGATGGAAGATACAATCCGTTTGGAAGAATGGCTTCTTTCCCATATACCAGAAAGTACATAGAGTTTCCTATGGCTTCTTTAGGCATTATTCTATCGACCCATAGGGAATTATGAAGCAAATTATGCCAATTCCTCTGATTTTCAACAACTTTTTTTGTTTTAATCCTCACCGTGTTTTTATTAGTTGCTTATGCTACCCCATTCCTTTGTGGATATTAGTTTGTAGAATATCTTATTATGATCCCCTTCTCAAGGGAGAATTCTATCAATAGTGTGGAAGAAAAGTAGGCAGCATTGTCAAAAACAAGAATGGAGGGTATCCCAAACCTTTTTATCATTTGTTTTTCTATAAATTGGATTACTACTTTTTCATTAAAGTGTGTTAGAGGGATAGCCTCCGTCCATCTCATAAAATAATCCGTAGCAGTCAAGATATATTTATGATGTTTCAAAGAGTTGGGAGTAATTTCCCCTATGACATATATTCCTCATTATTCGAATGGTCTGGATATGGTCACCGGATGGAGTGGAACAACTTCCCTCCTTTCTCTACCGACCCTTACTTGGAAAGATTTACATTTCCTGGCATATGCATGAGCATCCCTGAACAAAGTAGGCCAGTAATAACCAGTCCTTAATCTTTTCTGAGTCGTGGTTTCTCCTGCAAAATGTTCACCCGCTAGACCATCACGAATTTCTCTCAATACCTTTTCTATGTCATTATGTTCAAGACATCTAAGGAGTACTCCATCGTAATTCACTCGAAAAAGCACAGAATTTATGAGGCAATATTCATTAGATTTTAACCTGAGGGCTCTCCTTTCCCTAAGGTTTAGGTTTTTTGAACAAGCTCCATGATGTAGGAGATAAGACAAGTTTCCATACCACGATTCTTTCCCGAGAGGTATGTATAAGGCTCTGTTGCACCATAATGACAACTCATTTTCCCAACTAGAGTCTTCTACATTAATCAAGTCTTGGGCCTCAGTGGTCAGTTTACAAAATCCTTGACCCTTGACTATTTTGGAAGGTTTTGTGTCTAGATAAAATTCTTAGACGACCATCGTCCAATTTACCCATCTTTCTCCCATCTCCTATTGAGTGAATAGAGATCGTACTGCGGGGTGAGGTACTATGACCTTAGTGTGATTCTTCAGGATATAGGATTTGAAATGTTTGACCGCTTTATAAACTGCATAAGTCGGTTTGTCTATAGCAGGGTAGTTCAGTTCAACTCCTTGGAGGTTAGTGCTCATAAATGATATCGGTGCCTCATTGTCTTCATCATCCTTCTAGGTAAGTATCACAGCCAAGGATTGGTTATAAGCAAAGGTATAAATAAAAAAAATGTGTTGAAATCAAGGCTTCGTAGCACTAGTGTTTAGGATATGGAAGTTTTTATATTGTTGAAAGCATCTTTCCTTTATTCATCCCATTTAAACTCTGCATCCTTGCGAATCATTTTTTGTAAAGGTTTAACAGTTTCTCCGAAGTCAAGAGTAAATTTTATCAGAAAATTTATTTTCCCAAAGAAATATTGCATGGCCTTTTTATTGTGAGGCAAGGGGAGTTGAGCTATCCCTTTTATCCGCTTAGGGTCGATGCTAATTCCTCCTTGAGATATAATATGACCTAATAGTTTCCCTTACTCTAAGACAAAGATAGTTTTCTTAGGATTCAAATATATTCCATATTGTTGGGTATGTGTTATATTCTTTGCACGAGTAGTAGTGTCCATTTTTTCCTCGGGAAACATGTCGCATTTTTGCCTCATTTTTGTGTTGCCTAGATTTTCGTGTCCATTGCTGGGCGGTTTTTTGGCACATGGTTTTTTCCCGATGGTTTTCTATTTACGGTTAAGGAGTTAGGATTGTTGACTAATCCAGGTCATTGAGTTAGGGTTTTGGATGTCGTTGGCTC
>CBVK0100273304.1:0-13292 GCA_900067695.1 Picea abies
TTTAAGAAAATTTATAACCAAAAAAAAATTATTCCCACCATCTTTAAGTGTGTCACGAAAAATACATTAAAAAAGAAAACTGATAATAAACTATCCATAGGGAAAAATAGTCGCTCTTCTCTCCAGGGGAAAAATCCGCTTCTTAGTCCAAAAAAATTACATTTATAGAGCTTATTTTATGATCACTCTTTCTTGTTTCTTTTGTCATGTGGCAATTTGGGATGTTAGTTAATAATTTTTTTTTTCTTTTAAATAAAATATTAATATTATGAGAATGTTTTTTTTTTAAAGGTTTTATAAATACATTGTTTTTAATATCCCTTAGTTCAAATGCAGAGGAGGAAAAGAGATCGAAGATTCAAATCTCGTGTTTTAATAATTTTCTTTTAAATTCGAAAAGAAAATGCAATCTTCAAAGTTTCGAAAACATTCATTTTGACAATGTTTCAAAGGTTGATTAATGAGGAAAAATTCATCACCGTGTTGTTCACCATTATGAAAAATTGAAAAATCTAATTCTAGCCAAACATCCGTTTCATCCCAGGACAACTCACTCGAAGCTCCCATTCATTCTCTAAACCAATATCGTTTGAGGCAGGGATGTTATGTTCTGAACATGTTTCAAGCTCTACAAAACGTAAATTATTTAGCTTATGCAAAGTATCTTCTTTGCCCAACGAACCAAACAATTTTTGATAATTGTTTTCTTCTGAAATTTCAGATTTGAATTCAGATGACCAAAGGTAAGGCACTCATTATACATGGAGAAGTTTAGCGAAGGAAACTTATAACAATGCTTATCAATCAAATTAACATTCTATTTCCTTTTCGCCCTTAAACAAGATTGTGCAATTATTTTTATTTCCCCTTTCTCTATAGCTTTTCATTAGTTTCCACGATATTGCAAAAGCAAAATGACTTTCCACATACTATTAACCTTATTTTTCAGTTGAAAATTTTCTGACCCCTTTGATTTCAGAACGGGATGCTTTGCTTTATCCGAATTATATCCTAATTAAAACAAGGTAAAAGGTGTATCAAATACCTCTTCAACTCCTTCTCAAGAACTCGGAACTCGTTTTGCTTCGCAAGCTTCATTTATATATTTTATACCTTTATCAAAATGAACGTAGACATAGTTTTCGCAAGAGCATGCACATTTATGATTATCATGGAGGTGATAGTGCGATGCAGGTTGTGGCGCTGAAACACACAGAGAGTTACAACACGCACCTTGCTACAGAATACGTAGCGGAAAAACAAAACAGAAATAGTATTGCCAAAACAGTAAGGAGAGCCTCAGAGCCTTAACAAACTTAATACTGAAACACCAGCAGAATGCAACTCTGATTTTATTGATTCAAAGAAAAATAACAAGATTACATAACATCCCCGATTTCTTCACGACCTCTCAATTTAGTGTTAACCAATCCCTTCTTTTGAAATGAACCAATCTTTCCTCTGTCTGTGAACCAACCCCTTCTCCATCATGTCCATGCCCCTTTAAACTCCTTTCTTCGACTCTGAATCGATTCGCCTTCCATTTCCAAGAATGAACAGTAACTAAAAACGCTTTGGCAGTTGGCCTCCTTCTTTGCGTTAACGCTCTTCATTTTGGGTTTCATATCCTTAAGGTAAACGTGGCTGAGACTCAACAAGTGTTGATGGCACTTAAGGTAAACGTGGCTGAGACTCAACAAGTGTTGATGGCACTTAAGTCAACAAGCACAGTAACAGCGTTATCTTAAGAGGAAAATCAATTTTTTTTTAAACGAAATCCATATTCTACAGGAGTTTCAGCATGTGTTTCAGCATACACAAGAGTAGGAGTTTCAGCATACACAAGAATAGTTGCAATTTGACCACTAATGCTGTCCTTATTCAACTTATTTTCTAATTTGTAGAATAGAAATGTTTTTGGGTGATGTGGATTGCTCGAGCCCAATGATGCTCTTGACACCCCTAGTAAGAAAAACATGAGCTCCAACTCATGTGTAGATTACTGCTTAGGTGAAGAGTTATGCATAAGTTCTAACTGATATGCATAAGTTCTAAGTGATCTTCAGTCACCCATGATGCATCCTCTACCCCTCAATTCTTCCACTTAATTAAATATTCCATGTACTCCTTTCGACAAGTCTTCTTACCCACTCTTGTAGCAAGAATTTCTTCAATTTGACCCTTTGACTTAATTGGTAGATGTTGTTCCCATTCGCTAAGGGTACCTTCATCTACCCTTTTGTCCGCTTCATGAAACTCATAGAGATCAATAACATTGAATGTAGAAGATATGTCAAACTTCTCCGAAAGTTTCAACCGAAAAACATTATCAAAGATCTTTTTCAGAATTTGGCATAGACCGATAATTTTGTTCTTGAGTTTATTATATGTTCCTTAAGGAAATCACTCCTTCCTCTAGTGAGCCATGACGAACTCACCCTCTCAAAATACCTTCAGTCTCCTATGCTAATATGTTCTTTGTTTATAACTGTCATTATTGATTTGCAATTTCTTCCTTACCTATTCTTGTAATACATGCATATTTTCCCCAAAATCATTCGCACTCTTCTTGCCTTCCAAATTTGACAACACAACCAAATCTACCACACCTTTTGGTTATTGTCCATAAACAATTTGAAATGGACTCTTTCCCTTCACCAAATCATTATATGCGAACTGAGCTTGGGATAATGCCAAATCCCATTGACTAGGATTCTCTCCACTTAAACTTCTCAAAAAAAATTCTAGACTCTTGTTCACTACTTCTTTATGACCATCTGTTTGAGGATGATATGTCGAACTATATAACAAATTTGAGCATAAATTTTTCGAGAGTGTCCTCCAAAAATACCAAAGTAGTTTTGTATCACAACCTGAATTAATACCTAGTGGAAGTCCATGCAATCTAACCACCTATTTGAAAAATAATGCAACTACTTCACTACCATCACTAGTCTTCTTACATGCTATGAAGTGTGCCATTTTTGAAAATATTTCAACAACTATCATTGTTCAGTCATGTTTTCTCTGTGTCATATGTAATCCTAAGACAAAATCCATACTGCCAATGGTGTATAGAGTCTTATGTTCTAACTTTTTCATTTGGCTAATTGACATATCCTACAACCTTCAACAAACTTTTAGACATCTTTATTAATGTTGGGCCAAAAATATCTCTCCTTCACCATGGTTGCAGTCTTATCAATCCCAAAATGTCCTCCTAAACCACCACTATGCAACTCTTTAATGAGATTCAGCCGTATGGAACTTCTGGGAATACACAATTGTTGGTTTTTAAAAAACAAACCTTCTTGGATATGGTAGTCCAGATAGAGTGTTCTATCTAAACTCCAAGGTTTCTTACACACCTTCCATGATTCTGAGAAATCTGCATCTTCTTCATACAATGTCCTTAGATAATTCAAACTTACCACTTTTACTAACATGGTATTGAGTAATGATTCCCTTCGACTTAATGCATCAACTAACTTATTAGACTTAGCGAACCTGTGTTTCAACACAATAGAATAACTTTGCAAGAATTCTACCCATTTAATATGCTTTTGATTCAACTTACCTTGACTATTATTGTACTGCAGAGCTTTGTGATCAATGAACAAAACAAACTCCTTTGGCAATAGATAATGTCACCATTTCTTCAAAGCTTGGACAATAGCGTAAATTTTTTATCATAAACAAAGTACTTCTTTCTAGACTTATGCAACTTCTAGCTCAAAAATGCAATGGGTCTGCCTTCTTGACTTAGAAGTGTTCCAATTGTTGTTCGACTAGAATCATAATAAACTTGAGACACTTTCTTAAAATATGGCAATGACAATATTGGTTGTTTTGTTACTCTCTTCTTCAATTATTCAAATGATTTCTCTGCTTCTATAGACCACTGGAACACTCCTTTATTCATACATTCTGTAAGAGGTGCACATATTTGGCTAAATTTCCTAATGAATTTATGGTAGAATCTTGTCAATCCATGGAACCTCCTCACATCGAATCTGCATCTTGGTGTTGGTCATTCGATAATATCCTTAACCTTATGAGGGTCCATTTTAATTCCTTTTGAAACCACGAAACCTAGGTACACCAATTCTCATTGCATGAATGTACACTTCTTCAGGTTTATCAATAGTTTATCTTCCCTCAAGCACTATAGTACTTCCCTCACATGATCAACATGATTTTTTCTACTCTTGATAAAAATCAATACATCATCTAAATAAACAACCACAAACTTACCCAAAAATTGTGTAAAGACTTCATTCATCAATCTCATGAATGTGTTGGGTGCATTAGTTAGTCCAAATGGCATCACTAACCATTCCAACAGACCATCTTTCATCTTGAATAAAATATTCCATTCATCCCCTCCTCTGTTTCAAATGTGGTGATAACCACTATTCAAATCAATTTTTGTAAAATATTTTGAACCACTCAGGAAATCCATAAGGTCATACATTTTTGGAAATGGAAACTGATACTTGATAGTGATCTTTTTTATAGCACGTGAATCAATACACATTCACCATTCCCCTATTTTCTTGGGAATCAATATTGTTGGTAATGCAAAAGGGATCAAGCAATTCCTACAATTCCTGCACTTGCATATTCAACTCTTCACTTTTTGATGGAGTCATTTGGTAAGGTGCTTTATTTGGAAAATTTGATATTGGGATTAGATATATCTTGTGTGATATACTACGCAAAGGAGGTAAACCTATGGGTAATTCCTCTGCAACAATTTCTTTAAAATCTTCCAACATGCGTTGGATCTCTCCTGGTACAAAACTCCCCTTTTTATCCTCTTGAACCTTTTTTGGAACTAAAACTAAAAAATACCCATTCTGTTTCTCCTCTTTCAATAACTCCTTGGTCAAACACAACATAATGTTGTTGTTACTCCTATTCACGTCCTTATTGCAATTGTTTTTGTTACTCCCACCATATGCATGTATTGCTGTCAACTTATAACATTGTCTATTTTGAGTAAATTCATATGAATTTTATTTTCCATCATGGAAAACTTTCTGGTCAAACATCCATGGTATCTCAAGTAGAATATGACATGCTTCCATCTCCACTACATCGCTTAACACTTTCTATTTAAAATCCCCAATATGAAATATTAACAAACACTCTTCAGTTATAGTCACATGTTCGCCTTTCTGCAACCATAAAACTCTTTTTTATGTAATTCCTCCATAAATATGAAGTTATACCATTTTCCTTCAACTTTTCAACTGGTCTTAAACACTATTTTCCTCTGTTTAGGTTCTTCTATTAACTTTTGTTCTGTTTTAAGTAAAATTCTTCGAAACATCAAGTTCTCACCTTATTTGTATGGAATCACAACCACATCTTCTCCAACCACCAATGCATCGCTTTCCATGGTAACCTACTTTCTAGCATTACCTCTTTTCCTAGGGCCTTGATTTTCTGGGTCCACATCTATAACAAGTAATTACAAAATTTCCCTTTCCTTTTCCAAATCCTTTCCCTCTACCATATCCATTTCCTATGGAACTTTGGTTACTTGTCAATTCATCTTCTTTGTCATTTTCTGAAGTAGTGTTGGTTCTGCCTCTTCCTCATGGACCTCTTCCCCTTAGCTTCTTCTGGGTCAAGTCCTATCAACTTTCTCCTCCACTTTCATGGAAATTTGATAATCTTCATCTATCGTATGAAAATAATGTGTACTCATTTCATCCTGGATCAGATACTTTAGTCCATTCACATATCTAGCCACATGCTGATACTCTAGCTCCTTAATGCTTGAGTTAAGTGACAGTCTGAAAAACTCTTCAGTGTATTCATGTACAAAAGTATCCATTTGGCTCATAATCTTCACTTGTCTATAGAGATTCTAGTGATAATCAACAAGAAACAACTTTTCTTTTATTTTGCTCACCATCTCCTTCCAAGTCTTGATCTTTCCCTTCCTATTATCAACCCTATCTTTCCGCAACATGTCCTACCAAAGGGAAGAATTTCCTTTCAAATTTGTGATAGAAAATTGAACTCGGTTTGGATCATGAACATTCTCATATTCAAATACTTCTCGATCTCTGCTATCGAGTCTATAAGAGTTTCATCTTCCAAGATTCCATCATAGCACAAAACCTCAACTTTCTCACTACCTTTGTTACTCAGATAGGATATCAAACGCTCTGTTGGGTCTATATCCTCAAAATTTTGTTCAATCTCACTCTTAGCTTTAGATTCAGAATCTGCTTCGGCATCTCCATCTCTTTTATGTTCCAATTCCTCTATTCTTCTTCGTAACTCTTCAAATTTTCGATTTCTTGCACCTCCACGTGTTGCTCCTCTCATTTTGGGCGACATTCTTCCAAGTATCCTGGTAGTTCGAATCCTAACTACCATCCAAAGCCTCAATCCAGATGTCTATACACCTACTTGTTCTTCAACACTTTGGTTGAAACACCACCAGAATCAAGGTATTCTCTACCCATTATAGGAACACTCATGCAATCATCCAAGAGTGTGCTTGCTCTAATACCACATGATCCAAGTTGTGGCACTAAAACACACAAACATTTATAGCATGCACCCTGCTACAAAATACACAGTGGAAGCCCAAAACATAAATACTATTGCAAAAACTGTAAGGAGAGACTTAAAACAAACTTAATACTGAAACACCAACAAAATGCAACTCTGATTTTATTGATTTAAAGAAAAATAAAAAGGTTACATAACATCTCGATGGAATGGTTAGGCAATTTCTTCACGACCTTTATATTTACTATTAACCAATCCCTTATTTTGCGATAAACCAATCTTTCCTTTGTCCCGAAACCAACCCCTTCTCCATCGCCTCCATGCCTCTTTAAACTCCTCCCTTCACCTTTGAATCGATTCGCCTTCCATTGCCAAGAAATGATAGTTGCAAAAACGGTCTTGACAGTTCGCCTCCTTCTTGTCGTTAATGATATTCATATTGGGTTCCATATCCTTGACCCAACCATGGATAAGAGTCAACATGTGTTAATTCCAGCATGGAAAGTCAACAAGCGTTGTAACAACATTCTCATAGTAGGAAATTCAAATTTTTTTCAACGAAATCCATATTCTACATTAGCTTCAACATGTGTTTTAGCAAGAGTTTCAACACGAGTTTCATCATACAAAAGAGTATTTGCATGAGTAACAATAGTTTGAATTCATAGCAAACTGACTAAATAAAATTGACCACTAATACAGTCCTTATTCAACTTATTACCTAATTTATAGAATATAAATATTTTTGGGTGATGCGGATTGCTCAAGCCTAAGAATACTCTTGCATCATGCTCAATTTGTCAGAAATGTGTATTAAAGTCATGGATATATTCATCTTCTACCTACATTTTATCCAGTTGTAGACACATGTCAACCATATTATAATTTTCTTCATAATAATTAAAAAAAATACTTTTAAACATTGAGATTGCACTTTTAAAAATTGAGATTGATTATGAAGAAAAAAATACTTTTAAAAATTGAGATTGCACTTTTAAAAATTGAGATTGATTATGAAGAAAATTGCATAGTGTGAAACCTTACTTTTGAAAGTTAAAAGTAGCAACTTGCACACCCCATGTTCATGAGTAATATTAAGTAGGGATAGTACATATTTATATTTTCTTATATGCTCAAGTGTTATAATTCAACTTTAACGAAAAATCAATTTCCTTTTTTTGGGAGTTCATGCTAAAGCCCTTATAAGATCAATGTTGTATTGGACTCATATACAAGGATTTGAGGCATGGCCGTAAAAAAAACATATACATGTAGAAATACAAATGTAACTTTAATTTTGGGTAGCCTGTTTTCTAGCGTCAAATTTGTTGATCGGGTGGAATTCAGTTTTGTTGATGGGGTGGAATTCAGTTTGTCAATCCTAAGGTGAAGAAGTCTCAATTAGACTCTTTACTATTTGAAGTACACTGGATAGAGTTTCTCCTTCTTCTTCTCTACGCACCTGTGATAGAGCTTCATGCATGCGTCAGTGTGTTGCATTCACATCCAGTCTATCTGCAAAGTTCTTTACGGAAATTCACAGGTAACGTTACTTTCTACCTTCCTGGGAAATATCCCATTTTTATTCGCTCAATGGTTGTAAACAACGTAGCCGTAGATAAGGTTAAGGATAGTGTATCTCTATATCCTCTTTGTGTCTGCAGGCTGGGGATGACTCACGTGAAAATACATCAATTGTTTTGTGTTGGCACATCTATGCAATCTTTTGTATGAGTCCTAGATGATGAAAAATTTACATTAGATCTAAGGTCAGGTTGTTCAGAAATAATGGTATCTGTCCTCGAACTCCAAAACCATTTCATGTTATTAGTACAACGATATATCCAATCTGATGAAAGGCTTGTAGCTTAGAGGAAGCCGATCAGCTCTAACGTTTCATTTTCTCGCATACTTCCCTATGACCTTACTATCTTTGTCCTTGAAACTTTTCGAAGCTTATACTTCCCAATGATCTTACTTTCCTTCTGAACCATTTTCTCGCATACTTCCCAATGACCTTACTTTTAGTTATTGGACGACTTTCTTTGTCCTTGAAACTTTTGGAAGCTTATACTATGAAGACCTAGCCCTAGCCCTGCATTTCAGAATGCTTTGTCTCAATTCCTCGTAAATTTTAGCCATTTTGTGTTCAATTGAACTCCCCTTACAACATCGTAAATGCACCTTTATATGGCTTAGCTAATTTCTTATTATTTTCCCCAAACTGCTATCTAGAATTTATCTTCGTTATCTAGGACTTCCTCCCAAAATAGTTCCGAAGCAATGGTGCTACTGTTACTTTGTTATGTGCCTTCAATATTCCAATCTAAATAAGTCAGACATAACCACTTCAACAAAGTATTAGAGTTGGATCGTGAGAATTGCGTTGGGTTTGTTATTTGGGAAAACGTATAGACAACTCGTCATAGAAGTTAAATTGGCATATTTGTTTGGACATTAAAAAAAATGAAAAAAAATGAATTTTAATGAATATCTAAAGATTGTTTAAAACATTGTTATGTATAAATTGGACATTGTCATCTCAGTTAGTCTTCTATGACATTGACTGAATTTGGTTTGGTTCATTACCATCCAACAAACATATTTCAATTTATGAAAATGGTCCATCAATATCTAGAACAAGTAATACCAAATACCTAGCCAAGTTGTACATTCTTCTTGAAAAACAATTTAGAGTGATAGAGTGAGCTAGAAATACATGATAGCTTCAATACGCCCATGTTAAGCTACCAACACTATTGCATAGGTTATATAGGTCATATCTGCTATAAAAATAAAGTGACACAAAAATAGGAAGTGAAATGCATGTAATGCTCTGAACTTAAGTAAATGAATTTTCCAAATACACCACATTCTAAAAATGTAGATGAAATAGACTTGATCACATGTTAATATACATAGACTATAATTGTAAAAAACAAATACAAGAGACAATAATATTGTATTATAATAGTATGAAGAATGAAAACAATGTTAAATTTCGACTAAGAAAAGCTCTAAGTTCAATAACACAAGATAAACATTTCATAGCCTTTTATCTCTTTAAGTAAATTTTCAATAAATAAAACCATAACTACTTCTGGTCATACCACTAATGGGTAGAGACTACTTAGTGGTCCTTATAAAGTAACCCTTTTACAATAAATAATTATTCACTGGTATCTAATAAGCCTTATTGAAAGAGGATTTTGGGTATATAGCAATGGACTAAATCATAGGCATACCAAAGTAGGGAGGTTAGGGTAGGATCCTAACATGCCCTCTAGCTTCAAAAGAAGTGTTCTCCCATGTGGCATCTTAGAGTGTTTTGTCTTTTCACTAGATTAGTACTTCATATATTGTGAGTTGGTGCAGTTGATCTGAGGTATCTAGTATTGCTTCCTATTGAAGCCAAAATGAGCCTTCTTCATCAAGTTATAGTCATCTTGTTTTCACATTGCACTTAGATTCAATGACCTTATTTATACAAGGAACACTAAATAGTAGTAAATATTGGAGTGGACTAGAAGAGCCTATTCTTAGGTCACTTGTCCAATGCACCAAATGATCTCATAGGGTCCACATAACTTTGATGATAATTTTTTGAGGTGTTTTGTATATATACGGTGTTTGTCTATATGGTTGAAGGAGAAGGAACACCTAATCCACTATTGTAAAAGAATGATGATATTCATGTTGGATTCATTGGTTCTTCATTCTATTGCAATCCATAACCAATTTTCCCTTCAATACATGGAGATTGGCTTCTTTACTTTGAGGTGTATTATCCATTTCATAAACCTTGGATGTTCCTAGTATATATGAAGTGACTCATGATGGTTTTTGGAGATAAACACTTCATATTGAGTCATTTTGGTAGCTCCATGATAAGAGGTAGTGTAGCACCATTCTACAAGGGAAACCTTTGTTCCTATTACTATGGTTTTTCAAAAGAAAAACATGACACATAGGTTTGTGAGAACTTTTTTACCACTTTGGTTGAACCATGTGTTTGGTGGTGATATGTAGTGTTCATGACTTTGTTTGGTACCCATTAGCTTCAACAACTCCTGTGAAAATATGTTGATGAAGGTACTAATCCGAGATAATAGAAGTGTCATTACCTATATACATCATACAATCTATGTTAACACTCATGTATATAATAATAATAAAAATAAGAAAATAAAACTCATATGGGTAATAATAACAATAGACATGCCCTTAATAAGTATGATTTTTTTTTAATATGTATGAAATAAAAAATAACACCTACATTTTAGTATTCAATTATATAGGTTTAGATTCAAAAGACTTTATTTAAAAAAAATGTTTTAATGTGCATTTTATTATAAACAAAATTTCATTTTAGTATTCAATTATATAGGTTTAGTTTCAAAAGACTTTATTTAAAAAAATGTTTTAATGTGCATTTTATTATAAACAAAATTTAAGGAAAGTGGAATCACATTGAATATTATTTGCATGCCTTTTTTGTATGAAGGAATAATTTTCAACACATTTTTTTTTTAAATTAGATCAAGAAAAAATAAAACTTTTAGCTAAAGGGTGGAATACATATAACTTCATTTTTATAAAAGAAAAAAAAATCAATCTTATAAAAATTAACATTTACTATTATAGATTCATATTAATCATAAATATTTTTTAGGATCATAAATTTGCAATAAAATTTATTTATCATTTTTTATCTTTAATATATACAAAATTAAGATAACTTTATATTAATAACATTTATGCTAGCAAAATAATAAAATATATTTAATTTAATAAAATATCATAATATTAAGAAAAGATGTTTATGACGTGAGTCAAAAGATTATGGTGCATATTTCTCATTATATTTTAGATAATTTATTGGATAAGTTTTAGGTATTTTCATTTCATTTTAATAAATAAAAATAAGTTTGAGGTATTTTTCAAGTTAAACACCATCAATTTTATTTCATTTTATTAGATAAGTATTAGTATTTTTTACATGCAAATCTATTCATTTAATTTTACTCATATACTTATAGAAGATATTAATTTTAGATATTTGTATAATTTGTTAAAAACATATTAAAAATATAAATGTATATATATAATTAAATATTATTTTATTAGAAAATATATTTTCATGAAAATTTTGAACAACTTCCTTATTTTAAATACAATACTAATGTATAAAATTAATTGTATAAACTATTATACATTTATCTAGAACATCAAGTAAAATCCAAAAATTAACTTAGAAACCTTTTATTTACTCTTCAGAACTCTCAAAACTTCCAATCACTTAAATTAAGTCACTAAACTATTATATAATTAAATTTATATTAAAAAAATGAATTTACAATGTGGATAAAAAACATACATAATTCTCTCAAACCAATTATGTGAAAATGAAAGTGCATAATGACATGTACACTTTTGTCATTCCCACGAAAGAAATTATATTTTATTGTGTATTAACATTTGAATATGGATAAATGTGGAAAATAAAAGTTATTCATTATATTGTTTAAAAAATATTATATTTTTTTAGAATCTTTGTTGTGAGCAATAAAAAAGTGTGAGATTGTATAATTTTAATTTTATTACTCGATTACAATTGTACTCTTTCAAGAACTATGATGATCTTATTTTAATTAAAAATATTTATCAAAATTAAAAATATTCACAAAACTTACTACGTAATTAGATTAACTGTATATTCACCTTTCATGTCTTATCATTTAAATACAATGATAATGTCGCTGTCCGTCAAAATTATTACTTCCAATATTATTTGCCCCATGAGATAGATCGGAGAACATGATTTATCGATGATAAAAAAGTTTTTAAATGATATAATATTTTTTTACATTCACGCTGGCTTTAGTTTGATTATTTATGAAATTCATATGAAATTTTATTATTTATTATATCTTTCTTTCACGTCTTGTTGGAAAAAATTTCATGTCGCGTGTTTTCCAATTATTCAAAACCTATATTCTTTTGTAAAGGTTTGTAACTTTTTCATGTCGAGTTTTTCTGTAAAAGTTTGTAATTTTTTCATGTCGACTTTTTCTGTAAAAGTTTGTAACTTTTTAATGTCGAGTTTTTGTTAATTATAATTATTGAAAACCGTAATAGTTTTGTAAAGGTTTTACGTAATTCAATATTTACAACATCGATTTCAATTGTACATTTTAAAAATTGTTTGAGTTACAATGGTGAATATACTTTGAGCAGATGGGAATACATTCATCGCTTAGTTAATAGTGACTACAAAAATTGTTTGAGGTAAAATGGTGATCATACTTTTATAAGATAGGAATGCATTCATCTCTTAGTTAATAGTGACGACATTGGACGAGGAGCACGGAGCACTTGAATCTGTAAAAAGTGAATTACATTTTGGAAAATTAATTAAAAATGTAGTTTATATTATGATTTTAATGATTATATTAGTTAATCATATTTGGTGATGAAAGATGTGTATGAAACAGATTTATATTTGTGTAAGATTGTAAGATTGAGGAATAACGTAAGTAAATGAATTTAGATTCATCTTAACTCCAATTTATTAAGTGCAAAGGAATCCAATCTCTAGAGATGTAAACCTTCTTTAAGTTTTTCCTCTTCAAACTTTGTTATTTGATTGCATTTATATAAAAGAAAAAATTTGGTAATAGGATTGGTTGCACATCAAAGTGTTTGTTCTTAATTTTTTTTTATAATATATATATATATATATATATATATATATATAT
>CBVK0100273316.1:0-12638 GCA_900067695.1 Picea abies
GGATATAACTTACATCACACTCACTACAACTTCCTCTTCTTTCTCTCACATTCTCCTCTCTCAAAATACAATATTCACAATGATAAATAGCCACGATACCTTTCCATCATAAAAGTGGGTTGCCTTCTAGGTAAATAAACCCTAACATAACTTATAATGTCATATCTGCGACCTTATAGTGAACGGTCCATTGTTACTATGAAATTACAATATACATTTACAAGGAAAATTCTCCTTCAGGGTATTCTCCCCCGAACTCCCATTAGGGAACGATGTACCTTGAACCCCCATCGGGGGCCCTCTCTCTCCTAGACCCCCCAGACCCTGCAGGGGGAGAAACCTCCCCATGCAACCCCCCTGCATGGATTGGTGTACAATATTCTGGGGTGTACAGTCTTCATGGGGTATAAACATGACTGAAAACAAAGACCTATGAAATAGTAATATAATCAGGCTCCACAACCAACACCTTTATTTTTCCTTCTCTACTCTAGTGCTCTGTCTCTTTCACCTCTGCTCCACTCCCTCTACTGACTGACAATTCCAGATGCTTCGGTCACCCACATGTAGCCCATGTAACCTCCTTGATGTCATGAAAATATTAACCAACTTTCTAGCTCATCCCTTAACTACTACATGATATCTCATGCTAACTTAGTTAATCATTATGGAAGATACCCAAAGATCTTATTATTGATTCGACATGCACGCAATATCTTCCTAATTCTTGTCACACATTATAGATCTCTTACTGGTGTGCATGCCTTATTTCATTTGTCACGAATTTGCTGATGTACGGCACCAAAAATTTTCTTGTGTGCACATGCAATATTCACCCCAAAAATGTGTGTGCCAACACAATAATTGACCCATTTTGTAGTCATTACTTCTTTTGATCAATGTATTTCCTTTATATAAGGCCACCTTCAAGTGTAAAAAATTACAACTCTCACCCTTTTTCCAAGCACACATCTTATTGCAAATAGGACAACAAAATATTAACTTGGACTGGCATTTGAAACTCAAATCTGGGAATATTTTTCATTCTTAGGTGAAAGTCAAATATTCTATGGGTTTGGACTTAGTATATGTTCATAAAAACATATAGAAACACGATGATTTTCTTTAAGGTAGATCAAACTATGCTCTAATAGAATTTAACATGGCATAGATTATTTACATAAGAATGATAGAAATATGCATATGATTTAAATCCTCCCTCTACAGTTTTCTTCTGAATTCTTTATTTGTTGAAGAACATATATCTTATAATTTAAGAGAATACTTTCTAGGTAAAATTTTACTAATTATAATAATATCAAATCCTTTCTCTTTCCATGATGCCTTCTCACTGCATATCTTCCTCAACCCGGTATATATCACCATATGAAAACACAATTTAGGATATTCCCCTTCCACTGACTACATGCACAAACATGGGATCCTACCCCCTTTTTCTATCTAGAAACACACATATCTCTTCCTATATATGGAGGCCAAATGAAAGGACATATATTTTGGACTCATGGATCCATAACGTACATACCTATTTTAATCTATGCATAGGAATCATTGAATCTCAATGCATCCATATCATATAATTCCATTTTGAGGCTACAACTCTAACATGGTGCCAATATCATTCTAAACTTATGCTATCATATTATTATTTTTTTCATTTGGAGTGCATTAAAACTTGGGATTTTTTCTTCTAGGACACATGAAATTTTTTTTATCATCCTAGGTATAGGAAAAATTTGTTGTGTTAGTGTTTACAACTTTGCCAAGTAGTTGGCATATTGATCAGTTGTCAAGGATTGAAGATATGTTCGATTAGATGAAGGGTTCGACAATGTTTTCAAAGACCGATTTGCGATCAGGGTATCACTAGTTATGGATAAAGGAGGATGACGTCCCTAAGACCACCTTTAAGACGAGGTTTGGACATTAGGATTTTATTGTTTTACCATTTGGATTGAAAAACGCCTCAGTGGTATGTATGAGTTTGATGAACGAGGTGTTCCCTAAGTACTTGGACAAGTTCATCCAAGTACTCATTGACGATATTTTGATTTACTCTCGGATGACGAAGGAGCATGACGAGCACTTGCGCTTGGTACTACAATGTTTGCAAGAGCACAAATTGTATGGGAAGTTATCCAAATCCTCATTTTATCAATCAAAGATCCACTACTTAGGGCACGTCATCTTCGGTGAAGGTATCGATGTGGATCCAACGAAGGTTGAGGCCATTATGGAATGGCCTATGCCAATGAATGTCCCGGAAGTGCGTAGCTTCATGGGTTTAGCAGGATACTATCGACAATTCGTCTAGGGGTTTTCGAAGATACCAAATCCGATCAAAGAATTGCAGAAGAAAAACAAGAAGTTTTCTTGGATCAAGAAATGCACGGAAGCATTTCAGAGGCTCAAGGAGTTGTTGAAAACAACACCAATACTAAAGGTCCCTGACATGGATGCTACAATGTCTGCGAGAGAACAAATTGTATGGGAAGTTGTCCAAATGCTCGTTTTATCAATCGAAGATTCACTACTTAGGGCATGTCATCTCTGACAAAGGTATCGCCATGGATCCAACAAAGGTCAAGGCTATTATGGAATGGCCTGTGCCAACGAATGTCCCGAAAGTGCGTATCTTCATAGGTTTAGCAGGATACTATCGATGGTTCATCGAGGGATTTTTGAAGATAGAAAATCTGATGATGAAATTGCAGAAGAAGAACAAGAATTTTGTTTGGACCAAGAAATGCGCATAACAATTTTGGAGGCTCAAGGAGATATTGACAATGAAACCATTACTAAAGGTCCCTTACATAGATGTGAACTTCTTGTTATGCACTGACGCATCCAAGGAAGCCTTAGTTGGAGTCTTGATGCAAGACGGTCGAGTGATTCCTTACATCTCGAGGAAACTAAGAAGACATGAGGAGAACTATGAGACACACGATTTGGAGTTGTTATCCATTGTATATGCCATGAAGGTTTGGATACACTACATTTTTGGATGCAAAATTTGAATTAAATACATACCACTATGGACTACAACACATATTTACCCAAAGCGGCTTGAACGCGTGACAACGACATTGGTCAGAATTGCTTAGCGAGTATGATTTTGATATTACTTACATAAAAGGAACAACGAACTGAGTGGCAGACTAATTGAGTTGGAGACCACGCATCTTTTCGGTGTTTCCGCTTCAGACGAATCTACGTGAAAAGATTCTAAATTTATAGCGCGACGATGACTGGTAGAAATAGGTCAAGGATTTTATCAAACAAAACACAATGATGGTACCAAGATTTGAAGGATTTACATTTGACAAATATGGATTAATGAGGTTTAAAAATTGGATTTATGTACCACCAAACGACGATTTGAGGAGTTTGATCCTAAACGAGGCTCATAGAGAAGTATACATGGCTCACCCTGGAGTCACAAATATGAGGGTGGATATTAAACCCTTATTCTTCTAGAAGGGAATGAAGGCAGACATAGTTAACTATGTTGCTAGATGTCTAGAATGTTAGCAGGTAAAGGTTGAACATAGACATCTAGCAATATTACTACAACCACACACTATTCCAGAATCGAAATGAGAGGTCATTTTGATAGATTTCATTGTTGGATTTCCACTGGCAGTAAGGAGACACGACTCAATTTTTGTGGTAGTCAACACTTTGACAAAGAGTGCTCATTTTATTCATGTACGTACGACATATAAGGCACCTGACATAGCTAGAGTTTTCATCGGTGATATTTTGAGGCTGCATGGCATACCTAAGAGGATTATATCCAATCGAGGATCGTTGTTTACTGCACGATTTTGGACTAGTTTCCAAGAGGCCTTGGGAATCCAACTTAACTTGAGTACTGAGTATCACCTGGAGAGTATCGGGCAGACTAAATGAAGAAACCAAATCTTGGAAGACATGTTGCACATGTACGTGATGGACCAGCAAAAGTGTTGGGAAGAATTCTTGCCACTGGTAGAATTCGCTTATAACAACAGTTACCAAAGCACCATTAATATGGTTCCTTTAGAGTTTCTTTATGGGCGATCGTGTCAGATGCCTTTGATTTGGGATCAGCTTGAGGATAGGGTCCTGGTGGGACAAGAAGC
Source organism: Picea abies (assembly GCA_900067695.1). Classification (NCBI taxonomy): domain Eukaryota; kingdom Viridiplantae; phylum Streptophyta; class Pinopsida; order Pinales; family Pinaceae; genus Picea; species Picea abies. The sequence continues at coordinate 4,146 of CBVK0100273316.1, forward strand.
GATCCAAAAAATGGAATATAAAATACAAACAATAAGACAAAGGATCAAAAAAGTGTAGGATCGACAAAAGAGCTATGTCAATGTGCACCGTGTCGACCGTAGTTATGAAGTTGGTGATCACGTTTTCTTGTAGGTAAAACTGCATAAGAGTTTGATCAAGTTTGGAAAGGGAGCTAAAATATCCCCTAGGTTCATGGGACCCTTCGTGATTATGGAAAGGAAGTGGCTCGTGGCCTATCAACTAGCCTTGTCCGATTCTTTGAGGCGCACACACGATGTTTTTCATGTTTCTATTTTGAGACATTATATTAGTGATCCTACGCATGTTATTGACATGAGTTCTTAGTGATCCTACGCATGTTATTGACATGAGTTCCTTGCAGGTATTAGACAAGGGGGCGCTCATGGTTGAGCCGATATGCATCTTGGATCATCGCATTCGACAGCTACGACGTTGAACAGTAGAACAGGTCAAGGTATAGTGGGACAAATATAGTCCGCACTCGACGACCTGGGAGGACGCATATGATATGCGCCAACAGTTTATGTTTTTGTTTGATATATAACAACTAAAAACAATGGTGTACATAGGCTAAGTCGTGGCACCGATCATCGTTTATGTAGAAGTGATATTCTTTCAATACAAGTTTGTTTTTTTCATTACTATTCGGTCCATGCATCTAACGACCTGGGAGGACGCATATGATATGCGCCAACAGTTTATGTTTTTGTTTGATATATAACAACTAAAAACAATGGTGTACATAGGCTAAGTCGTGGCACCGATCATCGTTTATGTAGAAGTGATATTCTTTCAATACAAGTTTGTTTTTTTCATTACTATTCGGTCCATGCATCTATGTGATATGAACCATTATATTGACCTTCTTTGAGTGATAATATTGTATTTGAATTGTGATTAAAGGGTGTAGTTCTCAGCGAAATCAACTACTAATAACATAGTGCCAACAAGAAATGTATCTCTACATATTATAAAATGCTCATCCTGCCATCGAGCCACATGGACATGTTGAATATAATGCCATGTTTTTTCAACAAAGTCCTTCATGAAGTCACAAACTTGTACTTGGCAAGTAACCAATTGTATCTTTTTTCTTTTGTGTCCTCCATCGATATCATATGTCACATATTTAAAGATCTACAAGGTAACCTCCTTCCTCCCCAATTCATACTCATCCCTTACATGGATGCACTTGCTTAGTAATTTCATTCCACCACACCTGGGCCATGTCCCATCTAAGCATATTTTTTGATAAAATCTAAAACCATATGGCCTTGTACACAAGATGTTGTGAATAAATTATCTATATGATGACGATGACAATATAACTGGGAATTCATGCAAAAGGGTGTCATGCAAAACACGAAATATATATATGTGTGTGTGTGTGTGTGTGTGTGTTTCATAACAATAACCATACTCAATGTAATATCTACAACAACATGTGTTATGAGTTGTGTTTATTCGAACATACCAAGGTTTTCATTTATGGAAAGATATTTGGCCCAAGTTAAGTGCACTATGCATTGTTCTGAATCTCTCATACAATTTTGTCTATGTAAAGTCAAGAAAGTGTTTAATATGGGATTCATAGCCCCTAGATCCCCTTCTTGATTTTAGTACATCTTTTTGGCTGGAATAAGGCCCAACGTTCTCATTTCATTAATCCGTAAATATTCCCTTAACCACTGTAATTAACTTCATGTCAGAACAAGGTAGACTACCAGTGAAGGCCCACAAATACGTTGGGCCACCTGTGTTAATGCTATCTCGTTTATGAGAATACTTTCTAAGGGTTTTGACATTGCATTTCAAGAGGTGAGAGGTTTGTTGTAGAAAATGATATTTTCTCGTGATCTTGCTAACAACTGATTATGACAAGACACATTGGGATGCATTGTGATATTTAGTAGTAGATTTCTTACCCATTCTTTGAAAAGCATCTACAAGGTTTCTAACAATGTCATGACTTGTTTCTACACTTTTGACTGTTTTGATGCTTAAAATTCTCCTAACATCAGTCGAACTTCTACATTTTAACAAAGCTAAAAGTAAGTTCCATTTAGTAGTATCAAATTTTGGTTCAAAATGTTCTGTAATGATTTTATAAGAGTGATAACAAATAGTATGGTTAGGTAACTTAACTTCAAGTGATGCTAGGCCATTTTCATCTACCTGAATATGTTTAGGAGTTCTTCACTGCACAATGTTCAATCTAGGTAGGGATGATGAACACCTATTTTAACACTCTTGACCTCCTTGTTGTGGAGTTAACAATGTTGAAGTTATTTCCCCTTCAATCATCGAAGGATCAACTATGGGAGGAGAGTGGGCATGGGATTGACTATTTTCTCTAACATTTGATTGTCCAACAAGAGATTGCACCACATGAACTTATTCACCACAATATTGTACATCGGTTGCTTCTCTAATTTCATCCATGGTATAATAAGTTCCAAGCAAATCCTCCATCATTTGGTCATCTACAACACATTTTCTTAATGAGATACTGGATGGATTTCTCTCTAATGAACTCTTGCATTTTTCTTCTAGGGTATAATAAGTTCCAAGCAAATCCTCCATCATTTGGTCATCTACAACACATTTTCTTAATGAGATACTGGATGGATTTCTCTCTAATGAACTCTTGCATTTTTCTTCTAGTGATAGAGGAGAAACAATAGAGGCATCTATTCCACTAGAAATTAGATTTCCCTATTCTGAAAGCCTATGCTTTGACATACATAACTTTTCTTTTTCTCTTTATTCTTATACCTTTTCGACCAGTTTCATTTTTCTCGAGGACTTTCTTTCTCAAATCCGTTGGTTCCCCATGTTTAAATATAAATATTGGCTTCCAAACACCCACCAAATTTTTTTCTTTGTACTATGTAATAAGGCACAACCAAAGGGAGAAATTTGTTTTTGTATTACAAAATATGTAATAAGGCACAACCAAAGGGAGAAATTTGTTTTTGTATTACAAAAGAAGACACATCTAATAATTCCAATCCCAATCCCAATTGCACTTGGACAAATTTGTCTTCCTATTCTAAGAAGACACAAGAAGATACAAACAACAATTCTCATTTCACTTGGACAAACATGTCTTCCACTTCCAAGTAGACACAATAATATACAAACAACAATTCCAATTGGAATTGGACAAAATTGTATTCCAATTCCAGGAAGATACAAGAAGATGCAAACAACAATTCCAATTATAGTTGGACAATTTTTTCTTCCAATTCCAAGAAGACATAAGAAGATACAAAAAAAAATTCCAATTGCACTTGACAAATTTTTCTTCCAAATTTTCCTCAAAAAAAAATTCCAATTGCACTTGACAAATTTTTCTTCCAAATTTTCCTATAATGGTATGGAAATAGCACAAAACTCTCAATGAATCAAACAAGAACACTAAAATAAGAAAAACATGTATGTGCACGCTATTTTTGTCTGAAGATGTCGCAGATTATTTTTCGGCCTTGAATTATATGAAGTGATGGAGTGTTCTTGGCACCAAAAAATTCCCAGTAGGAACGTGTGAACGTTTCTAGAATACGTGCACACTAAAGAGAGCATGTGTTCTAGGAACATGTGTGTGTTCACCTTGAGCATAAATGACCAACAACTATAGCTCAATAAAATAAAAAAAGCATGTGTGCACTCTTAATGAATTAGATAGAGCATTTATTATAGACCAAACATCTTTATGAATTAAGATGTATAGGGGTATGGGGACAAATAAGGCCTAACATCTTTATGAATTAAGATGTATAGGGGTATGGGGACAAATAAGGCCTAAGGGGTTAGGATTGAAAGTGTTATCAAGGATAGAGAAATGATTAGAGAACCAATATGTGGGTGATGTGGGTGAAAAGTTTATACAAAAGGTATATTAATAGTGCATTGAAGGCTCTAGTGTAGAAGGGGTTAAGGGTTGACTATAAGTTTTTCATAGGCTTAGATGGAGCTAGGGGAGTCTATGTCATGGTCTACATCAAGCTCTAGGTCGTCGTCTAAATCTATCTCTAGATCTATGTCCTAGTCTATGTCATCCTCTACATCAATCTCTAGGTCATCATCTAAATCTATCTCTAGCTCTATGTCATTGTCTACGTCATGGTCTACGTCAAGCTCTAGGTCATCATATAAATCTATCTCTAGCTCTATGTTGTGGTCTAGGTCATGGTCTAGTTCTATATCATGGTCATCGTATAGGTCTAGGTCATGCCCCACATCTTGGATTGTATATATCTTTCTATATATAGCTTTAAGTATAAGTCTTGACATATCTAGGTCAAGGCTATTTATTTCCTTGTAATGTAGGAAGGGGGGTTGCAGAGAGAGGAAGAAAGAGAGTGTGAGAGGAGGATATGGGAAGAAAAAGAGTGTGAGGGATAGGGATAAGTGTGAGAGGAGGATATGGGAAGAAAAAGAGTGTGAGGGATAGGGATACATAGGGGGGTTAGAGAGTGAGAGAGTGAGAGGATGGGGGGGGAAAGAGGGAAGGTGGGTTAGATAGATGAAAAGAGATTAAGGTGGGGAGAGTGGGAGAGAGAGAGGGAGAAAGATACAAGGGGAGAGAGAGTAGGTGTTAGATGCAAGAGGTAAAGAGAAAATGGGGTAGAGATAGATTTTTTTAGTGTGATACGGTGGGAGAGGAGGACTAAGAGGGCAGGGGTAGAGAGAGAGAGTTGGGAGAGACAATGACAGTGAGACTAACAATAAGGAGAGAGAGAAAGAGGTGGTAGGTGTAAGAGAGAAATAGGGTAGAGATAGTGGGAAGGAGGGATAAAGGGGAAGAGGAAGGGGGAGAGAGACAAAGAGAGAGGAAGATGATTGGAGGGGGTGAGAGAGAGAGAAAGGGGGGAGTGAGAGTGATACTAACAACAACGAGAGAGAGAAAGAGGTGGTAGATGTAAGAGAAAAAGAGAGAAGATATAGTGGGAGGCAGGGGGAGAGATAGAGGGAAGAGTGGGGTAGAGAGAGGATGCGTAAGTGTGAGAGGTGTGGAAGATAAAGAATGAGAGAAGGGTTGGACAATGAGTGTTTGAGTGTGTGAGAGGGAGGGAGAGGAAGAGGGAGACAAAGAGAGGGGGTAGAGAGAGAGATAGTGATAGGAAGGGGGGGAGAGATAGTGGGGAGGGGTAGATGTCTGAGAGAGAGAGAGAAAGAGAGAGGGTGGAGCGGGTAGAGAGAGAGTGAGACTAAGTGTGAGAGGAAGGGGGGAGATAGAGGGAAGGGGGCATAGAGAGATATAAATAGAGAAATTGGGGGAGAGTAGAGGAGAGAGAGGGAGAGGGATATAGTGAGAGTGATACTAACAACAATGAGAGAGATAAAGAGGTGGTATATGTAGGATATAAAGAGAGGAGATATAGTGGGATGGAGGGGGACCGATAGAGAGAGGAGGGGGGTAGAGAGAATGTGTGAGTGTGAGAGTGGGGGAAGAGAAAGACATAGAGGGGGGCTGCAGAAGGAGTGTTTGAGTGTCTGCTGAGCATAAACGACCAACAACTACAACTCAGTCAAGTCATAGGAGCGCACGTTTTCTCATAATGCAATGGATATAGAATTTAATATACACCAAACCTCCTTATGAATAAATATGTATAGGGGTATGGGGACAACTAATCCTAAGGGGTTAGGATTGAAAGTGTTTTCAAGGATAGAGCAATGGTTAGAGAACCAAGATGTGGGCGATGTGGGTGCAAAGGTTGTACATAAGGTATATGCATATTTCACTCATGGCTTGAGTGAAGAGAGGGTTAAGGATTGAGTATAAGTTATTCCTAGGCTTAGATGAAGCTATGGGGGTCTATGTCATGGTCTACGTCAAGCTCTAGGTCAACATTTAAATATAGATCTAGCTCTATGTGGTGGTGTAGGTTATGGTCTAAGTCAAACTCTTAGTCATCGTCAAAATATAGCTCTAGATATATGTTGTGGTCTAGGTCATGGTATAGTTCTATGTCATGATCAACGTCATGGTAATAGTATAAGTATCGGTCATGCTCCTGGACTTTCCATGTCTAGGTCTTTCTATGTCTAGGTTTAGGTCTATTTCTTAACATGTGTCATGGTAATAGTATAGGTATCGGTCATGCTCCTGGACTTTCCATGTCTAGGTCTTTCTATGTCTAGGTTTAGGTCTATTTCTTAACATGTATAGGTCAAGGCCATTTATTTCCTTGTGATGTAGAGAGGAGGGATGGAGAGAGAGGAAGAAAGAGAGTGTGAGAGGGGGAGAGGGGAATAAAAATAGAGTGAGAGACATGGAGGGGGGAGGGGGGGATAGAGAGTGAGAGAGTGAGAGTATGGGGGGTCTATGTCATGGTATATGTCAAGCTCTAGGTCATCATCTAACTCTAGATCTATCTCTATGTCATGGTCTAGTTCATGGTCTACATAAAGCTCTAGTTCATTGGATAAATCTATCTCTAGCTCTATATCGTGGTCTAGGTCTATGTCATGATATACATCATGGTCATCGTATAGGTATAGGTCATTCTCTAGTTCTTGCCTATCTAGTTCTTGTTGTGTCTATGTTTAGGTATAGGACTTGACATGTCTAGGTCAAGACCATTTATTTCCTTGCAATGTAGGGAGGGGGGATTTAGAGAGAGGAAGAAAGAGAGTGCGAGAGGGGGAGGGAAGAAGAAAAAGAGAGTGAGGGACAGGTAGATAGAGAGGGGGGTATAGAGTTAGAGAGTGAGAGGAAGGGAGGGGAAGAGGGAAGGGGGGTTAGATATATGAAAATAGAGCAAGGTGGAGAGAGTGGGGGAGAGAGGGGGATACAGGGAGTCAGAGAGCAAGGGTTAGATGCAAGAGGTAAAGATAGAATGGGATAGATATGAATTATTTAAGAGTGGGAGAGGGTGGGAGAGGAATACCAAGAGGGGGGTTCATATAGGGAGAGGTGGGAGAGAGAGTGTGAGTGATACTAACAACAAGGATAGATAGAAAGAGGCGGTAGATGTAGGAGACAAAGAGGGTAGAGATAGTGGGAGGGAGGGAAAAAGAGGAAGAGAAAGGAGGAGAGAGAGAGAGAGAGGAGACTTGGAGAGGGGCAGAGAGAGAGGAGACTTGGATGGGGAGAGAGAGAGAGAGAGGGGAGGGGATGGAAAGCGGGGGAGGAGGGAAAGAAATAGATGGATAGAGAGACAGAGAGAGGGAGAGAGTTGAAGATGAGAGATATGGAGAGGGATTCAAACATTGATTATGAATAAAGAATATCGAATCAACTATAATATTATGCTTATATTAAAATAAAAAAGAAGAATAAACGTACCATAATCATCATTAAATCACGTGAGATCATTATTAAACCGTAGGTGAACGGACATATCAATAAAATATCATTATAAAACAAGAGGTATAGGAATACTTCACTTAGGGCTTGGGTGTGCATGGGGTTAAGGGTAGAGTATAGGTTATGTGTAGGCTTATATGGAGCTAGGGGGGTTTAGGTCATGGTCTAGGTCATGGTCATGTTCATATAAGTACTCATGTAAGTAATCCATTGAAAGAAGAACAAAAACTTAACACTCACCTTATAGGCGAGGCTACATTTCTCTGTTGCACGTATCCTTTATTCGTTGTGAGACATGCCTCACATTTATATGGATAGAGAGAGAGGGAGGTAAAACTAGGGGAAAAGAGAAGGAAGTAGGGGGGAGAGAGAGAGGAAAAGAGAGAGTGAGAATGAGACTAACAACAAGGAGAGAGAGAGAGAGACTGAGTGTGAGAGGAAGGGGGGAGATAGAGGGAAGGGGGCGTAGAGATATATAAAGAGAGAACGTTGGGGAGAGTAGAGGAGATAGAGGGAGGGGGATATAGTGAGAGTGATACTAACAACAATGAGAGAGATAAAGAGGTGATATATGTAGGATAGAAAGAGATGAGATATAGTGGGATGGAGGGGGACTGATAGAAAGAGGAGGGGGGTAGAGAGAATGTGTGAGTGTGAGAGGGGGGGAAAAGAAAGACATAGAGGGGGGCTGCAGAAGGAGTGTTTGAGTGTGTGAGAGGGAGGGAGAGGGAGACAAAGATAGTGGGTATAGAGAGAGTGAGAGCAAGGGGGGAGATATAGTGGGGAGTGGTATATGTATGAGGGAGAGATATAAGATATAGTGGGAGGGAGGGTGAGAGAGAGAGAGGGAGGGAGGAGGGGGTTCAGAGAGAGTGAAACTAAATGTCATAGGAAAGGGGGATATAGAATGAGGGTGATTAGAGAGATACAGAGAGAGAAATGGGGGAAGAGTAGAGGTGAGAGGGAGTGGGGGATATAGTGAGAGTAAGACTAAAAACAATGAGAGAGAGAAAGAGGTGGTAGATGTAGAAGAGAAAGAAAGGAGACATCATGGGGGGGATGGGGATAGATAGAGGGGGGTAGAGAGAAAATGTGTGAGTGTTAGAGGGGGGAAGAGAAACAAAGAGAGAGGGATTGGACAAGGAGTGGTTGA
>CBVK0100273358.1:0-15859 GCA_900067695.1 Picea abies
TAGCATTAGTTCATTAACATTTAATGTTTTCTCTAGTCACTATAATGTTTCCTCTAGTCATTCGCCTTTTTTCTTGAGTAGCATTACCTATCACACCATGCAATACCTATCACACCATACCATGCAATACCATCAATGGAGACACAAGTCCTCATGACCATGCAATACCATCAATGGAGACACGAGTCCTCATGAATAATGGGTTGATAAGGCCAATAAGTAAGTATGAATCCCTTGAAAAAAAAACCAGGTTACCTAGAGCTGCAACAACTCAACTCATTTGTGGAATGGATGGAGCTAACCAACCGGTAGCCATACGAACCTAATCAGAAGAAGGTGGTACCTACAAAGCAAGGGAATCTATCTTAGCGTATCACTTGACTATTTTATCCAAAACCAGCGGCTCGATCCCTTCCATCCATCCTATCATTCAGTGTGGAGCAGGTAGTAACCATGACATGCCCAGGTTCATGTTCTCTTGTTATTTGAACTATTGTATTTTCTACAATTTGTTAAATATGAGATTTCAATGTGAATAATAAAAAAAATATTGATGTCCATCTAATTTTGTGTAGGAAAAACATAGAAAGGATGGTAGTGAAGTATTACATGAATCGAAACAACACATCTTGAATGGACACACAGTGTGAGAGGTGCGCTCCTGTACTTGCAAAGAATAATATTATGAACTTACTTATTTGTCATTCTCATCTGCCTCATATATTTTATGGGGACACGAGGATTTACCTCCCTAGATCCACCCTTTCCACATTATGGGTGCCTAAAGGACATCCTACAAACTCTACTCTGCTCTCCATTGAATATTCGAACCTAAGGCTCGCATCCAACCACCGCAAGCAGTACTCCTCGAAAATGTCTGACACCTTGCCCCAACTATTCATATTTTTGTGATTGATTCCCTTGTCATTGAAAATGGTTGGAGGGAGTAATGAACCTATGCTCCAAACAACCCTTCCCGTTAGGGTTCTGATGTGCTCAATCCCTATGGTATTGAACTCGTAAAACGTATTAATAATAATGCCCCTTCCCTCCATGCTCTGGTTAATCTCTTCCCCGAGGAATCCCTGAAAGGGATCCGAATCCAGATCTCGCATCATCATGGGAAGATCTTATTTTCGCAGTCTGAGGTCAAAGCTTAGCCATAGAATCACAAAATACTCATTGTCTCCCTCCACGCAATTTTGCGGTGTGTAGGTAAGCACAGAGTGAATGACATATATAGTGAATGCCCTGCATGTGTGGTAAACCATTGTGGGGATCCTGAACTTGGCGCCAGAGCTGTGAACCCACCCCGTAAATGCGTCATTGATTATGCATACTAGAGGCAAAAAGGAATTGGAATCCCCATCGGTATTTTGATCAGTATTATTCATCTGCATCTGCTGATCCATCCATTGCTCCAATGGCCTAGCCAGCTTGTGCAACAAACTAAAGAGTATATGTGAGACATCTAAGGGAAGGTTGTTTGGGGTATCGATTCCTGGGGGAACCCCGTCAAGGGGAGGCAAGGGCAAGGAAACTAACTGAATATCTAGATTCAAACTCGGCTCATGCCCGCGGCCACATTCTGCAAGTTATTAAGCTGGAGAAGTACTAGAATCAAACCATTGTTTCCGCGACGAGATGTTATATGCACCGTATCTTTTAGGTCTCAACCTATTGTTGTAGGAGGATCTATTGTTGCTGCTTCAACTGGATTTTACCTTGGCACTGGATCTCAGTATAGTCCTGGATCTCTACCACAACGAGACGACTATTTTGGCCAATGGAAACGACTGTCAAAGAATGTAGTGAATGGGAAAAACTATCAAAGAATGTAAGCGTCATGGCGATCAAGGTAGTATGTCATTGTCCTTGGAATTATTATAAGTTTGAAACTTACCTTTTTGGGTATACCTTACCTTCTCCAAATCTTATAATTGATTTCACTCCACGCTTGACATTGGGTTCATTATTTTCATTTTTTTATTTTCCTAAGGCATCCAAAATTTTAAATTCTTTGTTACCTTTTCAAAGCCACCATCAAATTGACATAATTGAACATCACAAAATGTGGCTAATTCCTAGGTATTTTTGTTTGTTTTTTGGAATTTTTTAATCTTTTCCAAAGAATTTTTTTTATTTTTTTGTCAATCCCAACCTACAATTCCATGTAAATTTGGGGAATCTTTCGGTCATTCCAGATATTCATTCTTTTGTTCCACTAACTCATGCAACTTAGCTCAAACCCATAAGTCTATGATGGTAGGCCTAAACATTTCAAAGTGAATTTTCAATCACCAAAGGAGTAGGCCCTATATACTACTCAGGAAAGTCTAGTGACAAAGTCCCAAACACAAATTTAGCCTACAAGTCGCAATCCCCCAAGGTTGTGAAACCTGTAGAGACACAGGTGTTCTTAAATGTTAATCCAAGTGAAACTCAGTCATAGGTTATAATTTGACAATAGAGCCATGATGAAAATCTGTGAGACTAAGATAACACATCAATTGGTATAAGTGCAAAACTGGTGCAATTCAAATGCAGATTACTTTAGTGTTAGAGTAATAACCTCATATCAACTTTGGGCCTAGAGGCCACCGTGAGTTTAATCACTAGTAGAAACACATGCTAATCATATTGTGGGGAATAATAATTACAAGAAAATGTAGAACACAATCAATCATTTTTCTCTTCTTCTAAGAAAGATTTTTTTTCTGAGACATGGCTCATGCAAAATGTTAGTTGGATATATTTTATGTTTTTCTGGAGCCTTCTCTAACTGAATTGATACTTAAAAGTAAATATAAAATTTTCTATCATATAGATGCTTGAATTTGAGTTTCTTCTTTATAACTGCCTTAAATTAATCTTTTGCAAAGCCACTTTCATTGTATAAGCCACAATTGTCGACATCAATGGATGGGTGGCTTCTGATGAATTGGTTTGCTCCCCTTAATCTGCCATGTTTAACTTCCAAAATGTGATATTCATTCAACCAGCCAAAAGGAAAACAAACAACTTTAAGAGACAGTAAAAACTGCCATATATAATGTCTTATCTTACCAACTTCCAAGAAGTATTTGAAATCTTCTAATGTCATATATCTTTTTTTCGGTGCAACAACATGAAAAAAACTAAAGACATCATAAGCATTGTGCCTTTGTCATTGACACTGTATTCATTGTTTAAATCCTTTGTTTTTTGTAAGTAAAGTTCAAAGCATATTGTTGATAATGTTTTCCAGAAGCATTATGCTCGGGCTCTTTGAAACTTCTACACGCAATCCACAAAGCAAGTGAAAATGGGTCGTTTAACTAATGGACACTCACTTCCTCCCTCTTCCATACAAAATACAAAATACAAAATACAAAATACAAAAAGGTAGGGGCAGGGACTTGTTGCCTCACAACCCATCTTGTTAAATATAGAGATTATGGTAGAAATGAAAACTACAGAGGAAGAGGAATGATATTTAACTTTAATTAAAAATAACATACACACTTAAAAGAGAATACATAAAAATGTTACTAAAGGTCCATTACATAAATCATATGTCATTGAGGTAGAGGTCATCTTTGTCTATGAAGTGGTATTTAATTACATGGTTTCATTTATCGTTGCTTTGTTTGAAGAAGCTTTTCAATCTTTAAATTGATAAAATTTTAAAGTTTTTTTTTTTTAATTTGTAATATTGAAATGGAGGAAAGTTACAAAGATACATTTGTATTTGATATTTATATTATATATTTTTAAAAGCTTTGCATAGAAAGGATATAATTTTTTGTCGCATAGTCTTGAGGGTTAGATTCATTGGTCTAAAGCCAGACATGAGGTTTCATCCCTGTTGTTGGTCACAGGATCAACTATTTGGATTCTCCTGGGGTGGGGCTCCATAATCAGGGCCAATGGTTTACCCCATTTACCATCCATGAAATATGGGAAAGTACTTGGAGGGTTTCCTGCGATTTCTTCCATTGAAAAAAGATTGTCACATAGATTAAAAGGTTGCATTAAGGTTAATAGAAATCATATTATGTGATTTTCTAAAACAAAATTATGTGGACTATATTTCTCAAACATCCATGATGAAGTCATATATTGACACTAAAATTAGTAAACACAAATTAAGCAAGTAAATGAATTAGTAGAGGATTGTCGATGCAATATGAAAAGAACATGGTGAACATTATGCACCCTCTAGAAATCATATTCAAAACATTGAAGTGGAAGGTTCTAGACAAGGAACTTGCACACTTGCAAGGTTCCAAGTACAAAACTTGTTAGTCCAATGTTTTAGGCATGATTTTTAAAGATGCATATTTTTTTCCCATGAAACATCACCCAAAAATCAAATATGCAAAACTCTAGTGAGGATGAATTTAACTGTGCCATTTCCATCTCATATCTAGTTTTCCTTGGTGCTTAATAGACAAGACTATGGCCTTTAGGATTAAGATACATAGGTTCCAATGTTGTATAAAGTGGTGGGATGAAAATTTGGTGAATTATATTTTGCAGGTTCTAGATAAGGAACCTTGGATAATTGCAAGGCTCCAAGTAGGGAATTTGTTGCTTCAATATTCAGAGCATGATTGGTGAGGGTGCATACATTTTGAAAAATGAACATTACCTAAAAATTCAATATGGTAAGATCACCACCTAAAACTCAAGCGAGAAAGAATCTGAATATGTCATTTCAATTTCATTAGTGTTTCCTTGCCCTATTGGTGCTTAATACATAAGATAGTTACATTTAGGATTAAGATACATGTATGTCAATATTGAATTATAATTTGTATTGCATATACCTTAAAGCATATATATGATCCTGGAGTATGACTTAAAACTATGTATGACTAGCAAAGTGTTCATAGTAGGGGCATTGTGGTACAATCCCTTAAGTGGGAGTCACCAATCTCTACTACTCTAGCAAGCTCTAAACTTTGCTCCCTTCTTGGTAATGTGTTGGTTATTAAGATATTGCTTGGGTTTTATTGCCCCTAGAAAGTGTTTTATCTTAGGGAGGCATGTTTGATTCTTCATAATCAAAGCTTCTAGACACCAAATGATCTAGGTACTTGATGTAGAAATAAGTATTGATATCTTCCTTATCCTTGTCCATATATTTTTCATGTTTTAGATTAAATATATATTAGGGAACGTGTGTTTCCTCCTCAAACGCCATAAATTTGAATTGAAGGGGGGCATGGCATGTACACTTCCATATGATAAGCTCTCAAATCCTTGTGTGAACGTGGTCCCTTGTCCCACAAACAACAGGGCCCCATACATGAATTTGGTGTTAGCTAGGCGATGACTTGAAAAATAGATTATTAACAACATATATCCATCTTAACCTTGGATTTATCAAGCACCAAGAGAGATCAAATGTGTGTGATATATAATTTTTTTAATCATTTAAGATGGATCCAAGTTGATTGCAATCACATTCAACTTCATGTAACTTGTGACTCACAACTTATGAAAAAATGGATATCTAAAAATACAATTTTAATTATAATTAAGATATTTATATTTAAATTCTAACAAATATTTATATAATATTTTTTTACATCTATTTTACACCCTAGTATTGATATATATATCTCATTTATCTATTAATTTATTTTCACTTTATTTTATATTTTATATCAAATGAATAATATAAAAATTAAAAAATAATAATAAATTTAATATAATCATTTATAGTTAATGGCGAGTATCAAATGTTTACACTTCGTTGAACATTAAATTATTAATTATTATTTTTTACAGCCTGTTAGTATAGAAACATCTTACTATAATTAGATTTGCGTTTTTTAGGTTAATGGCGAGTATCAAATGTTTACACTTCGTTGAACATTAAATTATTAATGATTATTTTTTATAAAAGCAATCCTTGGTTGAAATCATCCATCTAATACATGGATATAATAAAAAATAAGTCCCTTGAAATATAAATAAGATATATAGGATAGGAAAAAAATATATAGGATGGGACAAAACCCTACGTGTGGAAGAAATTAGCCCTTGCATAAGCCAATAGCGTAAGAATTATACTTATTCGAATTTTAAATTTAAAACTTATAAAATTATAATTTAAGGACGGTTGAAAATTAAGAAAGAATGTGATATACCTCATGAAATATTATAGTGAAAATATGTTAAATAGTGATTCGAATGGTAGTGTGGGAATATGTTAAACGTGATTTAAACCGAGACTTAAATCTATGTTTTAAAAATGTCTATCATAAATTGTATGATCCTCCTCTCTACTCTGTGATATCTGATACATGTACCATCTTTTTAAAATTTCAAAATACAACTATCATTAAGTAGTACTTTCCATGTGTTATTTTAATTAAATATTTAACATTTGATTTATTGTTCTAAACAAAAACACATATGAAAGTTTGATATAAACTATATAGATTTATAACTTTTGCTTTTAAAAAAAAAATAGGAAATAAACATTAAATTGAAACATTATTTCCAAGAAACTTAAGAAAAAACCTCAAAAACACATCTAAAATTTCAATATACACTATATGGATTTATAATATTTACTAAAAAAAAAAACATACTAAATTGAAACATTATCTCCAAGAAAC
Organism: Picea abies; assembly: GCA_900067695.1. Lineage (NCBI taxonomy): Eukaryota > Viridiplantae > Streptophyta > Pinopsida > Pinales > Pinaceae > Picea > Picea abies. The sequence goes on from CBVK0100273358.1 coordinate 6,615, forward strand.
TTAGGAAAAAACCTCGAGCAACCTTAAAAAAATAAAATTTACCATACTTCAAATATAAAGATAAATATAATTATCTTTAGAAATCCCAATTTTAAATGGTATAATTCCCATCTTTGAACTCTTTAGAGTTCACTATTCCCCAATTATGTGGTGGCCCATATTATCACTAGAATCTTATTGGTCTACCAACACGAGGACTAAACTATTTTCAAACTAAAAAGACCAAAAAAACTATGAATTTCAAATTCAAAAATGTGTATAAATATCTCTAGAGTCAAAAATGGGATTTTAACACAATGAATATTATTTTTCAAAAGTGTGAATTCAAAACATAGGAAAAATCAATTTTAACTTTAATTAGCATATCGGTTTAGGATCAAATTAGTTCAAATTTAATTTTAATTGATTCCAAAATACATATTTTTCATATTACAAAAGAGACCACCAAAGAAATACAAAATTAAAAAAAAAAAACTAGCATCTTGTCTTTGGAAGAAAACATCATGGATAAAAATTTGAAAGTTAGCCCAAATAACTTATTTTCTCATCATATAACAACGGTTTCATCTATAACAACGGTTTCACTTTTTTGGAAATGAAATTGTTATTGAGTAATTCACAAGTTTGAGCTTTCGTCATTCAAGCATAAAATTCATGGTTATGGTTATTTCAGAATGCATGGTGTATCGTCTCCATTTTTAATTCCCATTAGTGTTGTATAATATAAATATGGTAGTATAGTCATAAACACGTCGATGTAATATGTAAAAATTGTATATTGAAAATAATAAAATAAAATGCATTACGAGCTGTAGATGGACACAAACATAGTCATCGGGGATAAGTTTCAATAAGAGAGGGAAATATTCATGTCTATTAATCTCAAGCCACTTTTGTAAAATTATTTTGTATGAATCTTCTATTTTCCTTTTGAGTATATCAAATCCCTAATCATTGAATACATCTAAGAAGGTTGGAGGGAAAAGTCTGGTCACATAGTTATTGAGATGATGGGTTGGGTATAATCAACATTGGGGAATATGAGAGTCCACATGTATGGGTAAAAGGAAATTAGAATGAGTATTGTAGGAAGTTTTTACGAGTAGTTTTTAGGAAAATGAGAGTGTGTTGAGAGCTAGATCTTGAATATAGCCATAGTGGGTTTTGTGCGCAGCTTATTGGAGCTATAATTTCATGAAGAAGAAGGTTGTTTTTCCAAATGAAAAATCGCTCAAAAATATATTTAAATCATAATTTTTTTTATATCTTTGACAAATGTAAGTAGGACTGATAAAAAAACCTGTCATTCAACAATAACTCCATACAAGAAAAATGGTCTTCATCCATATCATGCCATCCCTATCAACCAAAAGAGTACTTGGTTGAGATGGTGAAATGTATCATCTTTGCCCAGCCTAAACAATAAAGGAGTATTCCTTTTCATGTCAAACTCGACTTCCAGTGAAAGACATATAGTCCACTCAGAACAGAGTCAAGAATTAGAAAATGTTTGTATGGTTGGTTGGACCGCTTTCACCATCCCAAGTAAAATAGATCAGTTTACCTTTGGGAGAGTGAAGTGCTCTCTTAGAAAGCTTGTCATCCTCCTGATTGGATTCCCTGTAAATATGCTGGAAATTAATGCCTTGGAATACTGCCAAAAGTTCTCTTATCCTCATCTTCCACCCTTCGATATTGATCGCTTGCAAATTACCTTTTTTATTAAGCCAGACGATGATTACTTTGGAGTCCCCCATGACCTGCAGATGATGAATATTTAGTAGACTCGCAATCCAGAGTGATGCCCAAGCTCCCATCAATTCAAACTTTGTGTTGGTTCCTGCACCACAACTAAAGAACCATTTGTAATCTGGAGCCTCAATACATTTTAGCATCCCTCCTGCCCCACATCTCAGGCCCCCTACCTCCGTTGCCTAGCCAAAAAAGGCCAATGTATAGCCTTGTTTTCTGAAGAAGGTTTTTAATATCAATACCTGGGGCTTTTTGACAGCCAGTTTTTTATGGAGTGCTCCAAGGATCTTGATGACTACTGTAATTAAAGACGAATGCTTCCCTTCGAAAATTGTCAGGTTGCATTCCTTCCAAATAAACCATGATGTTATTAAAGGGAGAATCTTGGGTGTCGACTTGTTTTGGATCCAGTCTTCCATACAGACATCCAAAGAAGGGCCAGTCCAACTGACAGTTAGCTTTAATCGCAGAGTTAGTGAAGCCCACACTCTTCTGGTAAATTCACAATGTATGAGCAGATGTTGAGTGTCTTATGTGTATTTTTTACATAAAATGCACAGACTCAGGCCTATTCAACCTTTTTTTAGTAGCACATACCAAGTGAGTACTCTGTTTTCTGTTGCCAATAAGAAGAAAATTATAATTTTTAGCTGAGTACACCATTTCCCGCAATTAATCTTCCAGCCACTCCAAATTGGCCAGGAATGAGTTGATATAATCGCATCATAACAATTTTTTACTGTAAAAGCCCCCGATCGGTCTCCTCCCGCCCATATCAACATGTATTTTTTAGTGGCAGACAGTGTAATTCCTTCTTCACTCAGCGCTTTAGTGTAATTGGTCCATTATGTTGCTAATGCATCTGTTAGACCCAGATTAGCACTTGTTTTCCATCGATCTGTACACAGGATTTGATTATGTGACTTTGATGCATGCATAAGGTGTGTGATCCGAAAGCTATTAAGAGTTGACTGTAATTCAAAGCTGAGTAATGATCTATTACCCATACCTAAGATTTTATCACAACCTATATTTATGTGAATTCCACTGCCAAGCTGCCACGTGATCCAATGAAGAAAGATCGGAAGGGTGCGTAATAAACTTGACCAAATTCTTGAAACAGATCCATCTTTATGAACTGGTCTTCTTAGCCATTGGATGAGAGGGGAATTTTTAAGATATTTGTCTCTTATAACCAAATGCCAAAGACTTTCCACTTTTAGTACGCGCCATAGAGTTACAGAGTTTAAAACCTGATTGAAATTTTTTAAATCGTGAACGCCCCAGCCTCCATTCCTTTTGGGTCTTGACAACATCTCCCAGCTACAAAGGTGAATCCTTTGTGTGTTTTGGTGGCCACTCCAAAAAAAATTGAAGATCAATTTCCTGATTTTGTTTAAGACCGAGCAGGGTAATGCTTCCAATGACATCCAATAGACTGTTTGACCCTCCAGAACAGATTTTACCAGGATATACCTCCCAGCCAAAGAAAGCCACCTGTTTCCCCATAAATTGATTTTGTTTGAAATTTTGGCCACAATCCAACTCTTCTGGTAAATTCACAATGTATGAGCAGATGTTGAGTGTCTTATGTTATTCCTATAGAGTGATATTCCTATAGAAGGTTGTTATTCCTATAGAGTGGTATTTATGTGTAATAAATTACCCTAGATAAAATGAGCTTGATGTTGTAATATTTTCATGTTGTAGTTGGAATTCTTAGAGTCCCTAGCAAGAGAGATTTCCTATCCAACCTATGTGGAGTCATGAAGGGAAGTGGGATATCATGAGGAACTATGTGGCATAAAGGGGGATGTCATTCCTTGGGTTGTGCAAGTTGAAGGGAAATAGAGATGGTGGATTAGGATGGTTGTAGGAAATTAGTTTACCATGTGTTATTTTGGGTTGTGAATGGAAAACAAACACCCTTAGGAGACATCATTTCTTGTGGATTCATAGCCCCAACTTAGGGGTGAATTGTTGTTGAGAACTGGAGTAGCAAGTCTACAATTAGATGGAACGTTTGTCCCTTGTAGTTGGTTGCACATATTTTTTTAGAAGATAAAATGATTTGTCTATGTTCATTATTTTTATTTATGGGTTTTAATTGTTGTAATTTTTTCTCTGTTCCTTGAGTGAATTAATGTTATTTTGTATGCTAAATTGAATTGCATTCATGTTTTTAAATATTCATGTTAGTTGCACACATTTATATCTTCTTGCAGGAATTTAGATAATGGGTATCAGAAAAATTTGGTTGGGTTAGTAGTGAGTGTGCTACAGAGTGGTATTAGAGCACTCGTTTGAACACCAAGCATGCATGGGTATTCTACAACAAGGAATATTTCAATATGTGTGTAGAGATTCTAGTGAGTGTGCTACAGAGNGGTATTGGAGGACTCGTTTGAACACCAAGCATGCATGGGTATTCTACAACAAGGAATATTTCAATATGTGTGTAGAGATTCGGTGAATAGTTAGTTTTTCCTCTCATGAGGAATCGACATTGAGGCCCCAAGTTTTTTTATTTTTATATGGGATGGTTGTGTATGGAGTTCAATTTGGCCTTAAGTGGTCGAACTTGGATGATAGAGGCGATTTTATGGTTTCTACAATGACATGGAGCTCAATTTCGAACAATTAATTGAGTGTTAAAAAGATGTGAAATCTTAGTGATAAAGTGTGTATTTCTAAGGAAAAATATTTTTGGGCAGCAATATAGTGTGTATTGTGGAAGAATTTTAATTTTTTTTAGTGCTAAGGAGTGTATCATTGAAAGATAATATTTATCAAATATAAATAGTGCATCGCCCAAGATTAAAATGGTAGGAAATAAAGGGAATGTCACCAAAGACATTTTTTTATGGCAATAAAGAGTGTATCGTTAAAGAAAATAAAATTTTACTAGGTGATACAATATGTATTACCAAAGAGAAAAATTTTGAGTGATACAATGTTGTCGCCGAGAGAGGAAAAGGCTTACAAAAAAAATTTAGGTAGAAAACAAACAAAAATATAAGTTTTTTGGGAGAAAGGTTGGCAAGAAAAAAGATGAATCTTGTTGATAAAGGAAAGAGTGTCGGCGAGTTAAAAGATAAATGTCACTGATAAAGTAAAGAGTGTCAGCGAGAAAAAAGGTAAATCTCACTAATAAAGGAAAGAGTGGCGGGGAGAAAAAAGATAAATATCGTCGATAAAGGAAAGAGAGTCAGTGAAAAAGAGATAAATCTCGTCGATAAAGAAAATATTATCGACAAGAAAAAATATATATTGTCGATAAAAGAAATATTTTCAGTAAGAAAAAAAGATAAATCTCACTAACAAAGGAAGAAGTGTTGGAAATAAAAATAATAAATCTCATCGATAAAGGGGGGAGTTTGAGTGAGAAAGAAAACAATTATTTCCAATAAAGAAAAAACATTGGTGATAAGAGGAGAATATATATAGAGAAAATTATTTTTGGGGAAAAATGTCAGTCAAAAAATAAATTGTCAATGATCTAGGAGGACCTCGGTGGCCACCCACCTTGTCCAATGGGTTCAAAACAATTTTTTGGAAACTTACTATTTTTAACAGTTTTTCGGTTGTTGAACTTCCAGGGCCATTTTGAGAGCCTAAACGACACTTTTTTCATGATCAATCACCTCAAAAATAGTCGAAGGCTCCGATTGAGCCCCCCTAAATTAATCTCCTCTTCAATACCTTTCCAACGAGATATCGTGCTCCCTAAACGAAGATCGTATGCAAAAGTTATGACCCCAGGAAGTTGATGTACTAACTTACACCAACGGGGCCCACATGATGTTTGTCGCTTCATCTCCTAGGGTTAGATTTTTGTATGTATATGTTTTTGGAATTCATGTTTGTTATAAAAATTCCTTTAGAGCCTCATTGTACTCATGTTATTGTGAATGAACTTAGTCATTACATTTTTTCTCAGAGATAAGTTGCCACCATTCTAGCAAGCTTTTTTTCAGTCTGCATTTTATAGTTTTCAACATATTTATTACTTAATAGAAACCAAGTTTTATTGTATCTCTATTATTTTTCATTGTTTCTCTGTGTTAATATTATAAATATGTGGAATGATGGCTCTGCAACTCTGCAGCTAGGTCTTGTTCTCCTGCGCACATGCATTGATGGCTCCCTCTGTGGGAGGGGATCCACCCCTAGGATCCCCATCCCCTGACCTGCAGGCCTTCCAGGCCCTTGTATCATCCTATGCCAAAGAACCCAAGCACCTACCCTCCCGATTCATCAAAAAGGCGGTCAAAATCCCCAAGGTTACAGTCTTTTCACCTTCATCGCATCCCTCGGCACCCGAACTAATAGATAGTGGACTAATCGGTCAATTCACAGGATTATGGCCCTCCCCAAAAGCCATGCACATCTGGTTGGAAGAAAACTAATGTAAGCTGATCAAGGGACAACTATCGACAGCCTTTTATGGTAAGGGATTCTTCGCCTTTTTGTTTGAAAAGAAAGAAGATAGAGATTTGATTTTCCATAGTGGCCCCTAATTCATGGGGACCAGAGGAATGTACCTAAATAAATGGAATCTAGAATTCGGCCTAGAAAATGACATCCCCTCTGCAGTTCCAATTTGGGTCAGGCTTCCCTTTCTTCCCCTCTATTGCTAGAGTGATGAAACAATATAAAACATAGGAAACACCCTAGGCAAGTACATTGATCTTGTCGAGCCAAAGGAAGGCCTCTAGGCCTATGCCAGACTATGTGTAGAACTGGATCTAGAAAAGGGTCTTTCGAAAGCAATACAACTTAATTTGGATAGTTGGTCCTACATCCAACAGGTTGACTATGAACAAATTCCCTTCAAATGTAAAATCTGCCACGAATATGGACACTTTGCTAAATCCTACCCCCAAGCCAAAGACTTACAGGATCATGATCCCAAACAAGAACAGTGGCAGAAGCCTAAAAGGAATAAAGAAAATGGGAAAACCCAATCAATTCTACCCCAAAATCAAAGGGAAAAGCTTCCTGATCCAAAAGAAAAGAACCCTGGATCCCCACAAAAGGGAGAATCAAGCCACAATCGATATGTTGAACTTATGGATCCCCACAAAAGGGAGAATCAAGCCACAATCGATATGTTGAACTTATCCAAGATGAAAATCTAAATGAAGTGAGGGAACCCCAGGAAGAAACCAATGGGCGAGGACCAGAACAAAAAGGAAGAGGAAACGACCCAGCCCCAGAGAAGGAAAAAGAAGTTCTGGAGCTAAGTGGAGATCCCTCAAAATATCCCCATACCCAAAATATGGAAAACCCAGAAATATTAGAAGAAGAGAGACAGGACTCCTCAGAAAGTGATTCTGAATTTGAATTAACCCAAACCATAAATAACAAGAAACCTGGAAGGAAATCCTACAAAAACAAAAGGGAATCAACAGTGGATAGAGAAAAGGAATTGGGGATTCAAAAAACTATCAAGGAATCCCTGAAGAAAAAAGGAAAAGAGAGAAAGAATAAAGCAGCCCAACACAAGGGAATAATATCACATCCCTCAAGAGGGGGGGCGCCCAAACACCCTAATAAATGATGAAAATCGTCTCCTCAAATTGTATGGGATTAGGCATTAACCACAAGAAAGAATGACTCAAAAAACTGTTGCAAGTAGAAAAACCTTCAATCCTCATGCTCCAGGAGACAAAATTCGGTGAGCAGGAAACCCTCAAAGACCTTCAAAAAATTTGGAACAATTGTGGCAGCCATGTAGTGAGCTCTAGAGGGGCCTCAGGCGGAATCAGAATCCTCTAGAAAAGGGAAAATTTCGACTTGCAAGCACAAATGCAAACCCAATTCTGGATCAGGGTCAATCTTCTCAATAAAGATTCAGGTATACTCTTTTTTATCATCAACGTTTACATAACAAACAATTATAATGAAAAAATTGAATGTTGGAAATCACTGATAGACCTTGCCAAGGAACCCCCCCCCCCCCCCCCCCCCCCCAAGAACTTCATTATTGTAGGAGACTTCAACACAACAAGAGATGCAATGGAAAAAAGTGGAGGATCAATGGTTAGAGACCAATTCCAGGAAATAATGGAGGACCTCATCTCAGATCTTGATCTTTATGATGTCCCCTCAAGAAAAGGAATCTACACTTGGAAGAATAGAAGAGCAGGGCCAAGACACATCGCAGCAAGATTATATAGATTCCTGATTAGCAGCGACTTGTTGTCCCTTCCCAACAAGTCGTGCTCAATGAATCTTCCCTAGGCTGGCTCAAACCACCACCCCATAAGACTGACCTTTGAAGCTCAACATAACTGGGGCCATATTCCTTTCAAACTAAATCCCCTCTAGTTGGATAGACCTGAGCTCATTCAATCCATATCTCAGGTCTAGAATGAGTGGATCACAAGTTCTCCAAACTACATCTAGGAGCAGAAACTTAAATTAGTCAAGGATCTGCTAAAGAGTTGGGCCAAAAGCAACTCACACAATAAAGAAAAATACAAAAAGTCCCAACTGGAGGCCCGCCAAGATGAAATTGAAAGTATAGAGATTCATCATAACCTCTTCACCCAAGAGAAAACCCTTCACAAAGAGTACCTCCGGGCTCTAGCTAAAGAAGAAATGGCTTGGCAGCTTAAATCCAGGAGTCTTTGGTTAAAGGCAGGTGACCAAAACACCACCTTCTTTCACAACCAAGCCAAAGTAAGAAACTGGTCAAATAAAACTTCTGAGCTCAAAACCCAGGATGGGGAAATCCTTAAGGACTTCGACCAAATTAAGCAACATGCCTCCTCCCACTTTCACTCCCTGTATACAACCTCCATCATAGACGAGGATCGCCTTTCTGAAGCCTTTCTTAAGAATATCCCCCCTAATATTACTGAGGCCAACACCTACCACCTTGACAGACCCATCGAAGAAGCATAAATTCTCATAGCCTTGAACTAATTCCAAGATGACAAATCTCTGGGCCTGGATGGTTTCACTTTACATTTCTACAAACAATGTTGGCACATCATCAAAAAATACTTCACCAGAATGGTCCACTTCACTCACAAAGCCAAAAAATTGGTTGGAGCAATGAACTCCTCCTTCTTGGATCTCCTCCCAAAAGAGCATGGAGCCTCCTCCCTAAATCGCTTTAGACCAATCTTGCTTTGCAACATATCCTATAAAATCCTATCCAAAATAATAGGAAACAGGCTCAACCCCCTCCTCAACTCGTTAATTCTCCTAAACCAGGGTGTCTTTGTAGTAGGTCATCAGATTTGGGACAACTTCATCCTTGTCCAAGAAGCAATCCATGCCAGTAACATTTGGGGGGATTCTGGAATGGCCATAAAACTCGACATGGCAAATGCTTTTGACAGAGTGGAACACAAATTTCTCTTCAAAGTCATGCGCAAGTTTGGATTCAATCAGAACTTCATGAATTGGATGAACTCTTGCATCGACTCTCCTTGGATAGCACCCCTAATAAATGGTAGACCAGGTCCTTTCTTCAAGGC
>CBVK0100273377.1:0-11263 GCA_900067695.1 Picea abies
TCTGGTTGATCAGGTGGTCAATTTGGTTTCATCCTCGATTGAACCACTAACCCAAGTAGTTGATCCATTTCCATCATCGATCAACCTGACTCTTCATATGAAAAGTGAAACCCAAGTGATTGATCCAGTTATGTCATCTATCATACCCACTCTTCATATGAAGAGTACCAAAGTGTTTGATCCAGTTATGTCATCTATCATCCCCACTCTTCATATGAAGAGTACCAAAGTGTTTGATCCAGTTCCATCATCGATTGATCCCACTACTCATTCAAAGAGTAAGGATGTCACTCAAGCCTACCTTGTTAATACTGATTCACTCGAACAAGGGGGCACTCCACCCATCCTAATGGCACCCCCTCTAAGTAATCAGATGATTTCTATTAATTGGAATCATTTGATAGAACCTCATCGTCCTTGTTACATGCCTTTACAAACCACCATGCATGTTTATGATAGGAATATTCCTAACACTACAATAGACGAAGATGATTTTGTTAGCATATTATCCATGAATGCTTGGAAATATTTTGGTTCCCCGCAACTTGTGCCCATAACTCAAAATCTATTGACCTTTAATAGAAGAGTTAGTCAACCTTTAGTGATCCTTCCTTAGTTTTTTGTTACTTTGGGAGGAAAAATGGTCTACATCGATGTGATGGTATTTCACAACCCCTTGGACTTTAACCTGCTCCTCGAGGGAGTCTATGTCTACTTTATGAGATCTTTTGTTTCCACTCTCTTTTGAGTGATATGTTTCTCTCACAATGGAAACATAGCAACAATTGACCAAATTTCATTCATTGACCCTCATCTGATGGTCGACCATACGCCTTCCCTGAACGTTCCATACATTCCAGCAATGTTCACCCCACCGCAGGTCAATTATGTAACGAACTACCCCATGCATTCAACCTTGCATGAGAGGGAATATCTCCCTTATTATGACTTAGATATGGTAGTTTACATGATCATCTCTTCGATATGGATATTAGAGCCAGATATCCCTACCCTTATGAAGGTCATCGACATGTATTCTTTCCAGAGTGTTTTTCTTCCATTTATTGATGATCTCCTAGAAGCCATGGTTGATATTTGTCCCTTGACATGTATTCCTTGCAGATCATTGTCCTCTTGGAAGCCATGTTCAAGGAGAGGTTTTGAGCATAGTTTTTCTTCTCTATGGAAATATCATTAAAAAATGAAACATAGGTCTTGAGCATAGTTTTTCTTCTTTATGGAAGATCGTTAAAAAATGAAACAGAGGTCTTGAGCATAGTTTTTATTCTCTGTGGAAAACTCATTAAAAAACAAAATAGAGGTCTTGATCATAGTCTTTGTGGAAATCTCATTAAAAAATGAAACAAAGGTCTTGATCATAGTTTTTATTCTCTATGGAAAGCTCATTAAAAAATGAAACAGAAGCTACGAGCATAGATTTTCTTCTTTGTGGCAAGCTTGTTAAAAAAATAAATAGAGGTATTGAGCATAGTTTTTCTTCTCTATGGAAATCTCATTAAAAAATGAAACAAAATCCAAGAGCAGAGTTTTCTTCTTTGTAGCAAGCTCGTTAAAAAATGAAAATAAATATGGGGATTGAACCCGGAGCCATGAGCATAGGTCTTTTCATGTGTCAAGATCCTTAAAAAATGAAAAAGTCACCTATCCTATCAAGTCAAGTATTTTCACTACATCTCATAGATATCAATTCGAGTCTTTAGCTATATCTCATAGATGTCAAGTTGAGTATTTCATTAAGTATAATATTCGAAACTTCCTTTCATCTGCCTTTGTCAGTTGACCTTTTTTCCTCATACGGTATAGAAATCAGTGACAATATAAGCATCAACGAATGAAATGAATCTTGGGGGGACATGTCTCTAGCATTTTATTATCATTATAGAGTTAATCCACTAGCTTTTCAAGCTAGGGGAAGAGTACCAACCTTCCATGGGTATCCATCAAAACCTTTGGAAATTATGATGGGAAATAACAAGCATAGTTTAATTTTGTTTCAAGATTGTGTAAAAATGAAACCAATCATGAGCTTAGTCTTTGTTCTTTCCCATGCTCATAAATACATGAGAGTGTGACCGAGTATACTTTTATCACTTTTTTGGAATCATAAAGGTTATACAAAAAAAGTAACTCTTTGGAGTCTCCTTTAATCTCTTTTCAGAATCTCTAAACATGAAAATATTGTCAAGTGATCTTGCTTCCTTTCACACTCGTTAAAATTTTTGAAAGGGCATCTTTTGAGTGATAATTTATCTCTTTTTCAACCTAGTGAGACTAATTACGAAAAATGAACACTCTAATCAAGCATGATTAGAAGAATTCGCCCCTATATTGGTTTACACTTTTTTCGGTATTGGGAGACTAAATTTACGAAAAATTCATCCATGGATACACCTTTAAGTTATTTTAAAAATATCTAAACATGAAAAACCACCAAGTTTTCTTTTTCTGGAATCACTAAACTACACATTGAAGGACCCATATGGGAATGAAATATTACTACTTCCAATTCGTTAAATAAAGGAAGAGGAACTTACCGAAGGTGAGTTATGTTGAGCATGTGTTACCCTCCTCGAGCGCGCTAAATGAAAAAGAGGTACTCATCTATTTGGGTGGGGGAAAAATTTAAGGAAGTGGGTCAAGTTTTTGGGAATCCTTTATGGCCACTATTGTCTCCCTTGAACATGACACTTGTTTGTGTCTCATCTTATAATTGGGTAATCTGCTTGTCTCTGAGTCATACCAATTCCATGTGTCACCATACTTTTTCGTCTAGTCGAAGAGTTCTCCTATTACTGTCACATTACAATGTTGGTACTCGTTGAGTCAATGATTCCAATTTAGTTGTTGTGCCTCATCATGTTCAAGGTAAGTTTCACTTCAAACCATCCATCTATAGTATTTCTAGTTTTGATTTCCTGTGTCAGTCCATACTCATTCAATTCATCATCTTACATCACTTTCCTATGTCAGTTTCAATTTGATGATGGGGAATAAATCAAGGCCCTCCTTCAATGAGTCTTTTCCTGTTGACCTCAACACATCATCTGAGAATTAGAATTAGAAACTAGTTAGTAACTTGGGACCTGCATGCCTCAATGGTAGGACCCCTCACTTTCGACAGTAGGTTTACATCATTGACCTCTGATCGGATGATTCCATGAATGTTCGACCTCATCTCATTTATTCACATTTGTTAGAATGTACTAGGGTACCTTGGGAATCATTGACATCATTGGTGATTTCCCTCGCACTTGTTAATGATTTACTTTAATGATCGGTAATTAAGTGCTCTCTACCATGTTTGACATCAAATCATCTATTCACATGGCTAGATTCTTACCACATCGGGATTGGGACGAATACCCTGGTTGAGAATTCACTATGTTATCTTCTTTTCCCAAGCTTTGAAGGAGATCATTTGAGCATGCTGATATATATACTGTCACATAGATCCACATTGTATTGGTCCATGGCTATGTTTATCATCTCGTAGCTCCACTATGTATTTTTCATGGATATGATCAGTTCATGTCATGGAGGTATGGATCCACATTGTATCTTTGGTGGCCATATCCTTAGTCAATATTTTTAATGGATCCACAGTGTATTGGTCGGCGACTGTGCTTTGAGTCATCTCGTATTTCAAGCATAGTTATGCCTGCCTGAGAAATGGAACATATATTAATATTTATTGATGGTTGTTTGCAACTTCTTCCAGGTTCTCCAACTCCATACCCTTGCATTGAAGAATTGTAAAGTGTTTCGGCCATCAGTTTCTCTTCTAACCTCACACTTTAGGGGGAAATTTGTTACACACCAAAATTCCACACTTAAGTACCTCACCCTAAGTATTGGAAGTGTCATGAAAGTATCACATACATTGACACCATGAAAGAACATTTGTCACAATCCCTAGTCAATCCATCAAAGAACATTTTCCATGATCCCTAAGTCATATTGGAGGAAGAAACACATCATTTCAAGGCGAGAAACACACTTTTTACTTGAAAAATTGACCATTTTTTTGGCATTTTTGAAGGGTAGCACCCCCTGGCCATGATGGGGGAGTGTTACCCCATATATCAATGCCCCCTTTACCTTATTTAGAGAGTGGTGATATAGTATCAATGCTCTGTCTCTAACTATAGGGGAGCATTGGTTTTGGTTAGAGGAAAATTTGGAGAATCCCTTCTCTTTTTGAAGGCCAACTCTTTGAGATGAGGTTGGTTTGGATCGAATGTTATCTTATGGCACTATCCTAGGATAATATCCTAACCTAAAAGAGTCATATCCTCAACTAATCCCTAAATATACTCATGGTGGTTAAGCCTCCCAAGTGTTAGCTTTTTAGCTCGGGAGGTACTCCTCATGTTTTGTCTTGTATTCGGATGTAACCTTATGTTGACACTACTAGGCACTTAACTTTATAATTGGTTTTTATAAAGTTGTAATAAAGTGGTTATTTTATTAAAGTGATTTTTTCATGAAGTGTACCTTTTAATATTAAAGTAAATTTATTTCATAAAGTGCACTTATGTAATAAAGTGAAATGTACTTTAATATTTTAAGTGATTTATTTTGGAGGGAATCAATCATGTCCCTCGATATTGTAAAGGAAATATTAGATCTTGGCCTTTATATTTAGGGTTGGGGAAGGTGAAAAGACACTTGGGAGGGAAAATGTCATCTTCATAAATTGTAAAAGAATGCATTGGGTAGTGTGCAAGAAACAAGAGAAGGAGATTGAGATAGATTTTTGAGTAGGATTGAGAGAGGAAAGTTAGGGAATAAAAGAGGGCACATTTACTAAGAGATATTGGGAAAAAATCCCAAGGGAAAATTTCTATTTGAGTGTTGGGTTATTTTTCTGCTAAGGGAAGTCATACTGTATGGATCCATACAGTTCGTACAATAGAAAATAGGCCATGGAAATTGAGGCAAGTGTTGGAATGAAAGTAGAGGAATATTGGGATATTTGTTGTTGAAGGACAGTTTGTACAACAATAGTTTGGATCTATTTTCAAGGTGTTTTGTTTTTGGGTGGGTCGTATAGCAGTACAGACTTGGCACATAAATTGAGGTAGAAATTTTTGGGACAGTTTTGGGTGTTGTGAGGTATTTTTCTCTTGACTAGATATTGTATTGTTGTTGCTAATATGTACTTTACTAAAGCTGAATAATAAGATATGTCTCTCTCTCTCATTGGGTTTCCCCACGTTGGGGTTTTTCCTAGCATTTGCCTAAAGTTTTGAGCTATTCATGGTTGATTGAATGATGTTCGTTTTGTTTATTCTGCTGCTAAATTTATTAGCAATGTGTAGTTATGCATATGGTAATTTATGAATGTGAGTTTATACATATAAAAGTTCATTGATGATAGTTATCTCTAGGTTTCTATGTGTATGAAAAAATTATTAGCTTGCTGATTTTTTCATTTAATTTCTACACCAAGCCTATAAAATGAGGCCATTCCAAGGTGAAGACAATACAGACAGAGATATCAAACTTATGATCTTGGGATTCAATAAAAGGTTTGGATGAGGAGAGCTTGGATGAGTGTTGTATCATAATCCATGTTCCTAAGTATTCTCTTTGGGTTCTCATTTTAATATACTTGGCATATTTCCTTCAAGCTTGTGTATTCTTGCATGTGCTTTTCTAATGTTCCTTCTATCTTTGTAGATGAATTTGTTTGATCTAATCTTGTAAAGTATAATTTCTTTGTTTCTCCTTTTAGTCTATTGCATTAAGGTATCAAGTTTCAATAAGGAGTTTGGAGATCAAGCTCGGTTTGGAAGCAGTGAGAAAACAATTTGAAACTAGGTGCATCACACCTTTTCTTTGTCTCTCTCTTTCTTATTAGTTAAACTAAATTAAAAGGGATATTACTGTCCACTTTTACTTTTTTGTCTTGGTATTAGGGGTTTGTGATCCAACGAAAAGTTCACCTGTCCACAGGGGAATATTTACATAACAGTATATGTCACGAATGTAGCAATTTAACAAGATCTTCACATAAGCATTGATCTCAACTCTCCTACCAAAATGTGGTATTTGTAACAAGTTTAGGATTCCCGATTTATCTAATCCTGTTTCCCAAGTATTTGGCTCAAATATGATAAACGTTGTCTTTGGATCAATGAATGTCTTCAGATATTTCCTCAAGGCTAATTTTGGGAACTTCTTCTCGTCTAACAGGTCATGATCTGCGAATTTCAAACTTGGCATTGCACCTAGCATATCTTCTTCCATGATGACACCTGGTGGAATTTTTGTCTCCACAAGCTCATACTTTTCTTCCTTCTATAACTTGATCAACTTTTTTGATGACTTTCTTAGTGGTACATAATCCCTTGGAAAGTTGGTCGAACTCATCTCTAACATTTATGCTCCTAGAGTCTCTTCTTGTACCAGTACAACTGGTGGGTTAGTGTGTTGTTTCTTCAGTGTTGATGTTGATGCCACTGCTACTTTTGGTGGTGCCATAACCCTCTACAACTATTATTTGAAACTAACTTCTTCGGATTTGTTTGTGCTTCGTCAACTCTCTACTTTCGTTGCTTTTCTATGAAAATGAAAATGACAATAACTTCTTTCTATTGACCCTTTAACTTCTTTTATCACATATATCCATCTATTTCTATGCCTGGTCACACCCAAATTGCAGTCTAATCTACCTTCCTTAGAATTCATTGCATGTATTAATTCTTCATTAACTTCATATCTCCAACAGATTATACGTTAGATTTTCTAGCATGTCAAAATATTCTTTTCATTTTCCATTTATGACTATGTGATGCCACTACTTTGTCTTCATGTTCTCTCTTTAATGAATGCCCCATCATGGATTCTCTTAAGTTATTTTCCTACTTTCTTCATATGTCTTTTTCACAAGCCAATATTCCTTCCTACACATGCTTCCTTCCTCTTTACTACTTCTCCGTGAAATATTTGGGTTTAATTCCTTACTAGTCTAACTGTATGAACAATATCTTTATGCTTCCTTTCAACCTCCTGTTTCTTTCTTCTATTTATTTTTCTTCTTTTTCTTTTTCCTTCTATGATACACTATAATACAAGTACTATGGTACACATTCTATGCAGATTATACTAGTGCGCATAAGTACAGTTGTCCCTATACAGTTTCATCCGACTTCTGTTAACTAGTCCTTCCAAAAATTATTCATTCAATTTCTCCAGTTGAACAACACCTTCTTCTGTTAAAAGTATGATCACATAAGGACCTAAACAATGCATATGGAACTTCCCTAGGTTATTTAAAAACTTGTTGTCATAGAGTAACACTAAGTCTCCCTTATGGAATTGCTTTCATTTGATATGTCTTTCATGCCAATATTTCTCGTGCGCTTTCTTTACTTGTTGATGGAAACCTATGAAAAAATGATCTTCTTCCAATTCCATTAGTTTGCACAATATATGTTGTATTGCACCAAGATATATAAGTTTTGTCAACGTAGAAATGCATAGACTTGGAACTATGAATTCCATAGGAATAACAACTTTTTGTCCATATGTCAACCTAAATGGGGCTTGTCATGTCATCTTCTTATTGGTGGTCATATACACCCATAACACTATTTGAATATTAAATTCCCAGTCATACCTACTTACATTGTGAACCTTTGTCAGTGCATATTCTATGATCTTATTGAATGCTTATACTATTCCATTTACTTGAGGATGGTATGGAGTAATATTATGATGATTAATCTGAAACTCATCTATCAACTCAACAATAGTTATATTTAGAAAGTGAGTTCCTTGATCACTCATAAGTATACTTGGACATCCAAACCTTTTAACTATATTTTCAAACAAAAATCATGCAGTTGTCTCCGAGTTATATTTAGAAAGTGAGTTCCTTGATCACTCATAAGTATACTTGGACATCCAAACCTTTTAACTATATTTTCAAACAAAAATCATGCAGTTGTCTCCGTGTTGCGGTCTTTGATTGGTTCTGCCTCTACCCATCTAGTTAAGTAGTAGGTTTCATTAATGATGTATCTAGCTCCCAATATATTCGTTGGTGGGTTAATAGTCCCAAAAAAGTCCAATACCCATTTTTAAAAATCTTTTAATGTTGCTTGTGGCACTAACAACATTTCATATCTCCTGGAAGGTTTCCCAAGTCTTTGACAAACATCACAACTCTAGTAGAATTCCTTAGAATATTTGTGAAGGGTGGGAGACCATAGTCATACGTGCAAGATTTTCTCAGTTGTTTCATTTACTGCATAGTGACCTCCTACAACCCATTCAAGTGCCTCTGATAATTTCATACATCTTTCATGCTCCAATACACAATGTCACAAAATATCGTTTGTGCCTAACTTGTATGAATTTCCATCTATTAGCTAGTAGTCTATTTCCTTCATGATTAGATGTTTCTTCAGTGCTACTTTAAAATCATATGGTGTTACTCTTTTAATTAATAAATAGACTATGTATGTAAAATAGTCATCAACCATATGAACTACAAATAAATGTGCATCTAGTAAATGATCATCCAAGTTTCATGCATCTTCTCTTGACAGTGTGTGTGATAAATGATCCGGTCCTGAATTAAATTTATCTAGTTTCACGATCACCTCGAAGTCATATTCTTGAAACAGTAATAGCCATATGCTTATTCTCCCCCCAACATTGGCTTGTTAACTAGGTATCTCAGTGCAAAATGTTCTGTATACATATTAAAGTGATATCCAAGAAAGTAATGTCTAAACTTATGCAAGTCATACACCATTGGAAATCCTTCTCGTTCTGTCGTAGCATATTTTTTTTTTGTAGATGATAACTTCATGCTCGAAAATGCAATCGGATGGTATATCTCTCCTTCACCTAGTTGAGAAAAACGTATGCCTAGTGTTATAGACAACGCATTAACATGAACATGAAATTCCTTGTTCTAGTCGAGAAAAAATAGAATTGACATGGTGACCATATTTTGTTTTAATGTATCCAAACTCTTCTGACATTCATTATTCCACTAAAAATTAAGTTCCTTCTTCAACAACTTTTCCACAAGGGCTATAATATGTGCATATCCTCTGATGAAATTTCTATAATACCATGTATGACCCAATGTGGCTCTCAACTATCGCACTGAAGTTGGTGGTGTAAAATCAATAATCACTGCAATATTTGTAGGGTAGACTAACAATACATGTCTACACACATGGCCCAAAACAATTCCAAAAGGTGCACAAAAAATGCATGTATTTAAATTCAACGAGATTTGATACTCCCTACATCTATCCAACATTAAGCACAAAATTTCAACATGATATTTTAATAGACTAAATATTGTCCAATCATCTAAGTACACTTCTAATAACTTATGAATGAACTGTTTGAAAGATGCAACAACTACTCTGGAAAATATAGTTGGTTCATTCTTCAACCCAAATGACACTATTGTATACTGGTGGCAACCCCATTATGTCATAAAGGTGGTATGGTGGTATATTGAGAATCATCAGTAAAAGAGTAAGCCTCTTGACCCCCTACATTCTCCAATACTTCATTTGTAAAAGGTTTAGGAAATGGATCATGTAAATAAGCATCATTCAACTTTCTCATATCTACACATATCATTATTCCTATTGTTTTCTTGTCTTGAACTACCATTGGACTAATCCACTCTTATTCTTCCATAGGTTCTTGTTATCAGCCATTTTCATTCCTATCTTTTCCTTACAAGATACCTACACAAGGGTTTTGAACCCTCAATACTCGTCACAATTCTTTTAAAAAAAGACACTATTATCTTTCACTTTCGCATATCTGCTTTTCGTTTTCATTTTCACGACTGCAAGTGTGAAAACCTACAGTTGGGATTCATGTTGATGGCATTAAAATGATCTTTTTGATTTTTATGAACCTATTTGTGTATGTGGTCATAACTCTTTTACCTCCAACTCACCACTGGTCACATATTTATCAAAACACCAAACCACCACTCACTTTGCATTTGAATATTATGGTTTTGATTTATAAATTCATTGATGTAATGGTTATTTTATATTTTGCTGTCTTTGATCAAATTGTTGATGCAATGGTTTTAATGAACACATTAATTTTGGGGTCAAATCGTTGGTGCAATGTTCAACATATTGGTTTCTTTTAAATCATGCAAATGCCATTATTTATTAAACATTCGGATCGATTTTTGGTTATGTATACCATGGGTTTTTGATAATTCATTTGATTAAAATCTTTTTGGATATGCATTGTTATGATTTGAATAGGCGTCGTTGGTCATATAAACTTGACATGATATTTTTGCATGGTCCCAAATTACTACACCACCCTCGCATGCATAAGAAATAACGCTCTGTCTTGCATTTCGGGTTGCCTTTCCCTGTTTTGGGGAAGCTGTGGGAAAAATGGTTCTGTGTCTACCCTGTCAAACCAGAACCATAATACGACTGTTGTCAGGGAAGTCCCCTTGATCCTTTTCTCTTTACTTTTAGTTGAACATTTATTTTCAAAAATGCAGTATCGTCATGAAAATCTTGAATGGAAAGTAAAGAGATAAATAAATCTAAATCAACCCTGACCCAAGGTACCATAAGTAGGACTGCTTTCCCATCAAACAATATTTT
This sequence comes from Picea abies, assembly GCA_900067695.1. Lineage (NCBI taxonomy): Eukaryota > Viridiplantae > Streptophyta > Pinopsida > Pinales > Pinaceae > Picea > Picea abies. The sequence goes on from CBVK0100273377.1 coordinate 10,650, forward strand.
TCTACTTTCTTTCAGTCTCCCAAGGGATTTTTTGCATGAGGTTTTCATATGCACCTTCTGCACATATTTTTTTTGTTTTGTTTGGATTTCTTTGCTTTCCAATTTTTCTTCGCTGGTGTGTTTTGATTCCATTTATGCTTATCAGTCTTTCTTTTTGAAACACACATGCCTGCATCATGAACTGTTCGGACAAAGAGAACAAAAAAATTTCTCCTCTGAAATGACTGTTGAAGGTTGTTTAAACATCAATTATGATATTTTTCTTAAGTTTACAGCCATGTTAAAGAAAGCTTGTTGCTTGAAAGATGTTTCTTGATTTCAATCTGTAATTCAAGCTTTTCATGATCATCCATTTCTTCTTACACTGTCCCTATTCTTTAAGAGAACAACTCAAAGATGTCTCCCCTCTTTCGAAGGTCGGTTTATCAATAAACCATCTCTAGATCTTAATGAAGGACAATCAAAAAATTTCTCTCAAGGTCTGTAATTTATTAAAATGTGTCCAAAATATCACAATTTTCAGTGTCACCCTGCTTGATTATATATCTTTAAAAACCAAATAAATCATTAAAGAGTTGTGGGAAGTGCTTGTAAACCCGCCGGGATACTGAACA
>CBVK0100273403.1:0-18548 GCA_900067695.1 Picea abies
TCATATTTGAAAATTTAGGTCCTTCTTCATATTATCTTCAAAATCTTTCTCTGATTACAGACTTAGAATTACATAGTAGTGCATTGTACAAACTCTTGACTCTGGAATCATGTCGCGAAGCTCCAATTCTCAAACTGATAGATCAAATTCATTACAGACTCAAGACTTGACTTGGCTCAAATCCCAACAATCAACTCGGAACCAACTCGTAATCAACTGACCAACCCTTTTACAATTATGTGCAACCCTATATATAGGTTGGGTTGTGTCTTCCTTCTTGGCTTGCATGCTTTCTAGTTCTGTTGCAACCGTTGTTGGTTGGATGGCTTTGCGTTTTCCATCGCAACTTATTTCTGTTGCTTTTTCTTGCTCTGTTGTCCAACTTCTGTTGAGTCTTACGCAACTCGTGCTCAATCAAAACTTGTACAATTCCTTATCCCAAAAATGAAGGGCCCAACAAGCATCATGTAGGAAATTAAATTATGCGTGATGTCAACATCGATGGAGTTGACTAAGGTAGTTTCAAGTAATGATGTGCTACAAGAAGAGTACAATAAACTTAGGCTGGAGAGGGATGAGGCCAAATAGAGGACAAAAAAATTGAAATAGGTGGTATTGGGGGTCTATAGTAATATTCCAAAAGTTCTTATGGAGGTAGACACCCCTTTAGAAGAACAATTCATGAATATCGACGAATCCATCCAGGGCTTCTACGCAACGATTATTGATTTGGAAGCACGCCAAACATTGACTACACCACCGGAAGAAAGAGAGAAGAGAGAGAATACAATTGTGATGAAAGTATAAAGCATAATGAATGTGCATGAATAATGTGAAATGTTGTATGGAGGAATCACATAGGTATGGATTGCACTATTGGAGAACACGGAACTAAAATCATTAGATCAGAAGCTACATCACGCAGAAGAGAAGGCACGATTAATACTCTACCAACAAAGGAAAATATGGTTTCCTTAGTGGAGGATAGGAAGGTAAACCATGAAATAAATCAAATCAGGGTTGAGCAGTAGGAACTAGTGCAAAATTTAGATCCACTACAAGAAGAAGCATTCAAGGTAACATAAGAAATCACATCATTACAAGTCAAGGTGAATAAAGTAGTACAAGAGAGTGAAGAGAAGATGAAAACTCCTATCACCACTCAGGATGCAGAAGAGATATCAACACAGAAAGTACAATCAAGTGAAAAGGTCACAACTTCTAGGGAGACTTTTGAGAAGTTCATTGTGACATTGAAGGAAACGTAGCAGTAGAACTGAGTGGCTTGGGATGAGCCACATGTGAGTGTTGGGGGCCTATTGGAGTAGGATATTTTGGGAACCATTTTTTGAATCACATAGGAAGAAACCACACAACAAGTCAACTAAGGAACAACACATGCCAAAGAAAGGAATACAATTAGTTCATTTTCGGAGGTCAGCGTGCATGGAAGGAGAAAGTTAGTTAGAAGTAGTTACACCTTTTGGTCCATTTTGCAATGGGATAATCCTAGTGCCAATGTATAAATATATATGGGTTTTGGAGAGAAAGTAAGTTGGAAGTTTGAAGTTTTGGAGTAAGGAATCAGGTAATAGGTATGAGGAGTGAGGCAGAATAAGATAAGTGTGCACTGTATGCGTGAACAGTAAGGGCATATTGGGTTAGAAATGAGATATTTTGTATGAGAAAAATGCACACCTTTTGTAAGAAATGATATTGAATAATAATATAAGAAGCGTTTCATTATGTACATAACCCAGTTTGGGGTGAACCACATTAAATCTCTATGTCATTATTTATGTTGTGATGTGATATGTTTTTTTTATGTTCTGTTTATTCCGCACATGTAATGTATGAATGGTTAATATGTATATGTTATATGATGGTTCTACACACACGATTAATGGTCTAATGAATGTATGTTAAGTATGAAGAATATGATGATTTCCTTCCATTCCCCCATGACTATGGAAACTTGGTTCCTACAATCCTCATAGGTACCTTAGCTGAGAATTCACCTTCTTGTGGGTGATTTTGAAAGGGCCAGTATCTTTAGGTCTTTTTTGGTGATTTAATGTTGAACCCTGGGTATTCCCACCATGTGTCAGCACTATTCTTAAAAATAATTCTTTCAATTGGACACCGAAAGTTGAATCAATCCTTCCAAGCCTTGAAATAGACTATGTGCAAAACTCCTATTCTGACACTTCCCGACTTCACTAAGACTTTTTCTCTAGAATGTGATGCTTCTTGGAAAGGAATTAGGGAATTTCTCACGCAAGATGGAATACCTTTGTCTTTCACTAGAAAATAAATATCCTAAAGACACTTGGTAAAATCTACCTATGAAAAGGAAATGATTTTTATTCTACATGTAGTGGATCTTTGACATCCTTACTTGATTTGGAAATGCTTCCAAATTAAAAAAAAAAAAACATCGCAGCCTCAAATACTTATTTTAACAAATAATTTCATCCTAGAAGCAACATAAGTGGTTGACCGAAATGTTTGGAAATGACTATGGGATCATTTACAAGAAAGAAAAAGAAAATATGGTTGTTGATTCCCTTTCATAGAAATATTAAGAAGAAGGGTCCCTCTTCTCACTCTCCTTCTTTGTATCATATTGGTTAAAGGAATTTCTCCAGGAATGGTTCCAATATCCTAAATTGTCTTTCCTAATCGAAAAATTGCAACAAGGTCCTCATCCATATTCAAATACTCTAATCACAATGAAGAGATTCACTATAAATGTCACCTATATTTAAGTAAACAATATCACCTTATATCCTCCATGCTCTCCAAAATTCATGCTTCACCAACAACAGGGAATTCAGGTTCTCAAAAAACATATGAAAGGATCAACATTATTTTTTCTAGGTAGTAATGAAACAAGGAATCCACACTTTTGTGGTTGAATGTGATACTTGTTAATGAAATAAGGGAATAATAGTCAAAATTCCAGGCACACACCAACCTCTCCCTATTCCACCTGCTATATGTACAGATATTTATATGGACTTCATTATCAAATTACCCAAATATGGAAATGAATCAGTAATTATGGTTGTAGTCAATCTCCATTTCAAATATTCTCATTTATATTCCCTCCAACACCCGTTCAAAACATTCACCATGGCTTGAAATTTCATTGATGATATCTTCAAACTTCATAGAATTCCCCACTCTATTGTCTGCAACTATGATCCAACCTTCATCAAAAAAAATTATCAATAATTATTCAAGATATAGAGAACCCAATTTCATCTCATCATGGCCTATCATCCCCAAACCGATGGTAAAACTGAAGTTTTCAACAAGTTCTTGGAAACATATTTGAGGTGTTTAACTTCCGATAGACAAAATCAATTGGCGTAGTGGTTACCACTAGATGAATGGTGGTACATACATATTACCATGTTTCCACTCACATGTGTCCCTTTGAAGTGGTATATAGTCAAAATACACCTTCTATACAACCATAATGTTCTCTAGAAGGTTGACATAGTATAAATAGGAGTAGAAATCATGGAAAGGTTTTTTCTTGAGAATCATTTTGTAATTGAGTTGTACAGTGTTGGAGGTTTTCCCCTCGAAGAGGAAAATGAACTTGGTTATAAATATAATAAAGGTATCACTTATGGAATCGGTTGTCATTGTGCTCTGTAGTTTTCTCTTTCTACTGATAATTGTTATAACAATTATGTTTCTTCTCTACAAACTAACATCTAGAACATTGACACACTTTTTTCCCATGTATCTGCATTGTAATCCACCTTGTTGTAGGGGCTAGTTGTCCATGCCGACTAGACTCTCTAGTTGATCAAATAATTCAACTTCCTAAGTCAAGTATAGGAGTCAATTGAATATACAGATAGGGTTGACTAAATGAGGCACTTAAAAAGTTGTTACTGCTAGATAACTGCAGATACAGGTATATATATGTGACTATATAACAGAGAAAAGGTTGGATTTTATTAAACTTAATAAAGTGCATATTTCTAGTTCTCCCACTACTTTGTGTATGTTTCCATATTTCTCTATGTGTGTGTGTATAGTGTTGTATCATATATGTTTCTGTATGTAATGAACTGCTTCTAACTCTCTCATAATTTCCCCTAAATTACAACATTGGTTCTGTTGTCGACAGTTTTGAACTCAGGCATGTAAAGCAAAAAGCACGAATATGTTAATATTGGAATACATACGTGAATGGTGGGAGTGAAAAATCACTAACTAAATTAAATAATATGCAAGAAGAAACCGAGTGACATTAGCAGAAGCTCGAACACACTTCTTCACAAAAGAAAACAAACAATTCCTGGAATCCATTTCAGAGGCATTATTTGAATACCTTAACCAATAATCTAATGCACAAACTAACCCTATATGAATGGTTAATGTTGAAAATAACAAACGAAGGCCCAAAAAATTTAAACAAGTGGGTCAAAAAAATCATTCATGACTACATCAAAGAACAAGAAATCGAGGATAGATTTTTAGTCGAAATTGTAAAAAAAACAAATTATATCGACCTACATGATAATTTTCTTTGTATTGTCCTATCCGTATTGCACAAATTTCCACTAGAAAAAGGAGTTGGATACATCATCAAATATCGACCTCTCTTGGGAACACCTACACAAAATTCAAATTGGAAATAAAAATAGGATGAGTGGGAAGAATTCTTACAAGTTAATTGTAAATATACACAAGATCTCTTCAACACAATCTTTAAAAATTGACGGCCAAAAATAACCGGCTCACAATATTTTTTGGGTTGTCTGAAGCCCATATAAATGACCACCACAATCCCCACTGTGAAATTCATTGAGAACAAACTCAGTTGAATTATCGTGAGTCAAGAAACAACGTAAAATGTTATCTACTCCTCGACGATATAAAGTGTCGCCAATGATAAGGTAGTTTTTATCTTGATGATGTATACTCATCGATAATCTCTTGACATATGTTGGGATAGCTTCAATGTTCAAATATAAATTAGAATGTCTCCATACCAGTGGTTTGAAGATGATATAAGGAATATATTTTCATCCCCGAACGAATCATCATGAAAAAATTCCTCATTTAGTCGAGGAAAGTATGATATCAACTCGAAGAAAACTAGTGATTTCTTAGACTTCACCGAAGTGAAACTGAGATAAAAATATTGCACAATAAAAATCCACTTATTTTATTTCCCCCTATGACACACCTAGTGAGGATGTATTGAAATGGATTGATATTTTCAACTACGGTAGTTTTGAAAAGTAATATATAATGTTGTAATCTTTAAACCGCATGTATGGTGGCCAATGCTAGTTTCTTTATGTGAGATTATTTAAGTTTGGGACTGACTAGGTTTAGACTGAGATAGTAGACAATGTGCTCATGGATCTCATTTTCCTCCTGAACCAAAACCATACCAACCATCCCTTTGGATGAAACGATATAAAAAAAATAGTCTCTATTGTAGTCTAGAGGCTTTAGCAGAGGTGTCGATACCAAATATTTATTAATATCATCAAAATATTCCTGGGCTCACTCATCCCATATAAATGGAGTATCTTTCCTCAAAATACACATGAAATCCTTAGTGAAATTGACATAGTTCACTATGAACCAACGGAGGAAATTAGCCTTCCCCTGTAAACCTTGAAGTTGTCGAATGTTGTGTGGGGGAGGAAATCAAAGTATTTCCTCAACCTTCATAGGATATACCATGATCCCATAGAATATGCACTTTTGAGGGTTCAACCGAATGCAATAGGAACGACATCTCTCAAATACTAATCGAAGGTGATCGGAGTGATATACTCTATTGTGAGAGTGAGCATCAATATCATATAAGTAAGCTTCAACAATATGCTTGATATCATGAAAATAAAAGGTCATGACACATTGTAAGGTCGCTCCAACATTTTTAAGGCCGAAAGGAATTTTTCGGTATGTAAAAGTACCCCAAGGAAAAATAAACGTTGTCTTATGTTGATTATTGGGTTTGATTTGACTTTGATTATACCCTGAAAATATTTCCATAAAATAAAATACTTCACTTCCTACCCACTCGTCAAGAATCTGGTCAATGAAAGGAATCATGAAGTTATCATTAGGACAATCCTTGTTCAGGTCTCAAAAATCCATTTATGCGTGAATGGTTCCTTGTTTTTTATTCAAAGGAACAGTGTTGGACACCCATTCAGACAAGGGAGCTGGGTAGATGAAACTAGAATTAAGTATCTTCTCTACCTCTACTTTGATAACATGGGCCTTCCTAGGATTAATATCTCTAAGACATTGTCTAATAGTTCTAGCATTCGGAACGGGTCTTAATCTCATGTTAAAAAATGTTGGGGTCGATCCCTTGTTCGATCCTAACAAGATATGGGAGGAAATAGGAGAGATGATGCATATCATCCCAAGGTCTATCAGGACCATACATGGCCTCTAAGATGACTTCATCTAAGGGTAAAGTATAATCAAGGAAATCATGCGAACAAGATGATTGGATGACCCATACATGATCTAGAACAAGATCCTCCTCATTCATCTGTGATGAGAAAGGATCTCGGTCAATCGTAGCATCAAGAATATACTAATACGAAATGTCTTCCATTGATAATGGCATTTCCATCCTAATGTGTGACTGAGCTTTGTACGATATATTCTGGCAAGGTAGGTTCCAAGGGTCATTGAAATATGGCTAGACCTAACGTAGAATATGCACTTTTGAGGGTTCAACCGAATGTGATAGGAACGACATCTCTCAAATACTAATCGAAGGTGATCAGAGTGATATACTCTATTGTGAGAATGAGCATCAATATCATATAAGTAAGCTTCAACAATATGCTTGATATCGTGAAAATAAAAGGTCATGACACATTGTAAGGTCACTCCAACATTTTTAAGGCCGAAAGGAATTTTTCGGTATGTAAAAGTACCCCAAGGAAAAATAAACGTTGTCTTATGTTGATCATTGGTTTTGATTTGACTTTGATTATACCCTGAAAATATTTCCATAAAATAAAAGACTTCACTTCCTACCCACTCGTCAAGAATATAGTCAATGAAAGGAGTCATGAAGTTATCATTAGGACAATCCTTGTTCAGGTCTCGAAAATCCATTTATACGTGAATGGTTCCTTGTTTTTTATTCACAGGAACAGTGTTGGACACCCATTTAGACAAGGGAGCTGGGTAGATGAAACTAGCATTAAGTATCTTCTCTACCTCCACTTTGATAACATGGGCCTTCCTAGGATTAATATCTCTAAGACATTGTCTAATAGTTCTAGCATTCGGAACGGGTCTTAATCTCATGTTAAAAAATGTTGGGGTCGATCCCTGGAATCTGTTAGTACGACCAAGCGAATACATCATGAAATTATTTGAAGATATTGACGTAGATCTAAATTTCTTCAGGATAACAATCCACACCAATATATGCGTTCTCAATTTTTCCAAGAATTCAAGAGATGTCGATCTTGACAATTAGATAAATATTCACCATGTTTCCTTCAGCATAAATACCATGCATATCTAATGGAACCACAACGTAACCTACTATCTCACTCAAGGTAGATCTAAAGTCATCATGTTCGATCCTAACAAGATATGGGAGGAAATAGGAGAGATGATGCATATCATCCCAAGGTCTATCAGGACCATACATGGCCTCTAAGATGACTTCATATAAGGGTAAAGTATCATCAAGGAAATCATGTGAACAAGATGATTGGATGACCCATACATGATCTAGAACAAGATCCTCCTCGTTCGTCTATGATGAGAAAGGATCTCGGTCAATCGTAGCATCAAGAATATACTGATACAAAATGTCTTCCATTGATAATGGTATTTCCATCCTAATGTGTGACTGAGCTTTGTACGATATAGTCTGGCAAGGTAGGTTCCAATGGTCGTTGAAATATCAAGCATGGAAAGGAATGGACCTCATTGATGAAGAAGACTCACTAGAAATCGAAACATGATGAATCAGTGCCATGAAATCAAAGCTACCCATGAGAGAAGAATACATTATGACACCAACATCCTCAGTTTCCCACTGAGAAATGTTGATCACAAGGACCAAATTTCCAACGGATGCATTGGGAATAGCATTCTCAAAGGACAATTGATCAATCATCATTATTTTCCCTTCGTGAGGAAAACATAAAGTGTGGAAAATGGATGACACAACTATTGTCATGGCATAAGTCCAATTACGCCCTAGTAGTAAATTATAGTCAAGGGGCACAACAACCACCTCGACATCAACCTCCATTTTCTTTCCACCTAATTGGACCAGAAAATCATTAAGAATTATGTGGGGTAAGAACGAACTCCCATCAAAAGAGGTCAACATAGTCATAGATTGCGATAGAGTCAGAGGGCCAATGGTTTTCCAATAGGTTAGCGACATCACACATGCCGCAGCACCTTCATCAATTACATTCGTTTGATGGTAATTTTCATGTACTCCACATGGATTTGAAATACCACATGGTAAGGTAAGTGAGGCCTAACATTAATGATGTCAAACTTAATAACCTTCGAGCCACATGGGTCTAGAGCTCCTAAAACAGATAACAAATAATTCCTTTGTGAAGGACAAATATGGAGCACCTCCAAAGCTAACATCGCACAAGGGGTTTGACCCAAATCTTCTAAAATCGAATAGTTATGGTCAACTCTGGCATTAGGATTCTGGGAAGAGTTATTTATTACTCCTTTCAGACTATGAGGCGGAGGTTCCAACTTTTCAATCTACAAGGGTGTTTTTGGAGGAGGAGGAGACTCTAGACCTACAATAGTCTATGAAAAACTAAAATGTCGAGATCGAGTGGCTACATCAATCTAAGACTTGACCATATTGACACATAGATGGCCACCTTCATATGTCAAGGCTTTTTTACTCTCACTCGATGCATTTTTGGTGTTGGAGGTCCCCGAGGCCATGTGTTGATTATGCGACATTGGAGTTGTCAACACAACGGGAGGTTGTGATAACAACCTCGAGGATTCCTTGATTTTGGGATGTAGGTGGGTAAGTTGTTCATCGTTACAAAGTTTACAATGAAACTTCACCTTTTGTTTTCATTCTTTCCCTCACCAACATTATTATTCAATATATCATTGTTAGTGTTATCCTTGTCTTTGTTATTATTTTTCCCACCTTTACGATTATTACCTTGTCCTTTCCTTCTATTCCCTCATTTTTTTATTTTACCATTTGGGTTAGACAACCACTGTATAGAAATCACATCCACTAATTGAGTGGGAGTGGAGGACAAAGTTGAATCTTGTCCTGCTACAAAGTGGCTTAGAGACAAATCTTTCAATTGGTTTGTCTCCAAATCTGTAGACTTAGCATTTGCAGATCCTATGATGCCATCAGCATGAGGCCCACGATTGTTTCTAGGGTCATAGTTCGATCATGATGGATGAGGAAGAATTTCATAAAACATCAAAGATTGAGCACATATGAGGTCCAATTGTTGGGATTTGAAAATAGCTTTTTCCCCAGATGTTACTCCGGATGTAGAGACATCCTTCGAAATATAAGGCAATAAGGACTTAAGGAACCACTCCAAAAGAAACATAGGAGGAATGTAGGCTTTGATTAATTTCTTTCGTCTATGCCACTCTTGTATATGTTCGGAGATATGCATGGATTTATCTTGGTGCAGGGCCGAAAAAATTTATATGTCAGCATCATAATGAACTGACAACTGGAAGTGGTTGACAAAGACCAAAATCATCTTATTAATTTTTTTCTATGTTCCCCTCGGTAGCTCAATGTACCATTTCATAGAGACCCTCATGAGGGTGCATTGAAATAGCCTCAAACAAATATAATAATCATTAAGGGAGTTAGATGAACACCAAAGATGAAAAGTAGTGACATTATTACTCATATCCTTGTCGGTCTTGCCTTCTAATTTTAGAATGTCTGAAGGAATATTGGTGGGTACAAGGGGCCACAATAGATCGTGAAACACATAGCCATTCATTAATTTTGACAGATCTGGCAGATTAAGCGTGGATAGAAAAGGGATTTGGGGTTGTGGTGTCTAAGCCCATGATCCTGGGAAAGATTTGGATGGAGAGATTGCAGGTCATCCAAGGTTTTGGTATATTCCATGGCCTATCCTATAGGATAATATCCTCCTCCAAAGTGATTCATAAAAGGTTGTATGGGCACCATACCCTTGGAAATAGATTAAGGAGGGGTATATATGATTCCCCCAACCAAAGGGGCTCCGGGTTGGGGGTATCCCATAGTGTGAAATTAACTCCCTCCAGATGGAACTTTAGAGGACAAAGGGTGATTCATCATAATAAATGTTTTTGTTGGAATCAACATGGACGAAGAGGGGGTAAAGGAAAGAATATAGGAAGTGACTTATCCTCCCGTTCGAGCACTCCATCCTAGAAGAAAAAGGATGCCAACCTCCAAGTGTAGGATTCATTTGAGGAATATGGCCTCCACCAAACAAGAGAGGAGTATATGAAGGACCCATGCCCTCAGGTCCAAAACTAGGATTCACATTAGTCATTGGAATGGAGGATGAGAGTTGCGACATCATGTTGGGCATGCCAAAATAAAAGGGATTAGAGAAAGAAAGTATTGACTAATAATAAAAGGGATTAGAGAAAGAAAGTATTGACTAATAATTGTAACCTGGTGTACCAAAAAGAGACCCAAAAGGGTTTGTTCCTATGGGTTGAGTAGAACCCATAGGTTGGCTAGCAGTAGAGGTGGGGATCTCCAGAACCCCAACCGTTGAAGCCAAAGGATTTGAAGGGATCCCACTAATCATAGATATATAGGAGTCGAGGGACTCCCTATGATGTTTGGGTTTAACATAGTACTCATAACTGGATTATCACAAGTCTAGGAGGTGGAAATATATGTACCACGTTTATTAACTTTACACCTTTTAGAAGGCAACTCCGGTAAAGAATCAAGATGCGGTGGTAACTTAAACAAATGACTAGACCTGTGAGGAGGATGTTCTTTCTCCACGATGAGTCAACACTCAAGATATAAAACCAAATCCTAGGGCCAACTAATAATTAAAGAGCACACCAAAATAAAGAAAAAAGACCAATACACACAAACATAATATAGTGGCTGAAAAGGGGCCTCTCTGACTAGAGTAGATATGTCTCACCCAAGAGGGGCATGAGACTCCCTTCAAAATATTGGTGGTATAAAAATCAGTTATAAGGGCCCTCGTAGGCTTAACAACATAGTCATTCATATCCCCCCAAAGAGGTAATCCTCCATAAAGTTTGTGTGTTGTTTTACCCTTATCTGACTCAGGGTACCTACAAAACAACCCTTGCAAGTAGCCTATGTGGCTACCTATGTCAAGAAACTAGACTCACCACAATATAACTAATGCATAGACGAACAAGCATAAGTCTGATCCACCGTATGGGTAGGGTAACAAAGACCAAAATCTTGAAAGCATCACCTCTCACGGAGGTAAAGGTACTAGCAAGACCCCCAAATACAAATAGAACCCTAGAAATATCTCTAACACTAAGAAGGTATTAGAGGAATATCTCTACAACCAACTTCGTGTGAACTTGTGCTTAGCTTCAATGTGAGTGGAGCCTCCTAACGTCACTAATTACACAATGGGTTTCACCACTCCTTAGTCAAACACATATGTTAAGTTTAATAGCCTTGGAGACATTTACTCACAAAATCCTATTCCAAGGTCCTCCAAAATCTTGAAAGCATCACCTCTCACGGAGGTAAAGGTACTAGCAAGACCCCCAAATACAAATAGAACCCTAGAAATATCTCTAACACTAAGAAGGTATTAGAGGGATATCTCTACAACCAACTTCGTGTGAACTTGTGCTTAACTTCGATGTGAGTGGAGCCTCCTAACGTCACTAATTACACAATGGGTTTCACCACTCCTTAGTCAAGTTTAATAGCCTTGGAGACATTTACTCACAAAATCCTATTCCAAGGCCCTATGTCCTATACTTGTTGGTGTATCCTGAAAAATACAATCATTTGCAAACAATTTTAATTAATCCACGTTATTTTTCATGGATTTTTCTTACTCAAGAGGTGTGATCGTGAAACTGATGGTATTATGACTCATCATATAAAAGAATAAAATACAAAAACACTGCTAAGCACGAGTCTTGGATTTCAAAGAGATGGTATGCTTCTAAATGCAACTTTTCCAATGCAATTTCTACAATTTCAATGAAAAGCAATCTCTCCACGTGTGTCAAAATCAATGAAAGTAATCAAAAGAGAAAATGCCATAATGAAAAATGAGAAAATATTTTTGTATTTTTCAATATAAAGAAAATAAAATGCAAGGACTGAATAGAAACATCCCATGCAGACCCTACTGCAAGAAAAAAGAGACAAGCCAAGCATGATACTAAGAATCAAACACTCACACCAATGTGCAAGGACAATCAATGAAAAAAATGATAAGAAAGAATACCGCCCAAAAATTCAAAAATAAGAAGGCTTCCTATCACTCTGTAAGAACTTAACAGTCAAGACAGAGACCCAAGAAGACTCAACAACCAACCAAACTCACCAAGAAAACACCAAACTTAGCCAACAAGATTAAAGAGATAATGTACATTGTTTGACAAAAACTCGTGTATGTACGCAGCCTAAAGTAGGACAACTCGCATATGTACACGTCTATCAAGGGAAAAAACACATATACCTAGTAAAATACTGTCAAGGAAAGGGTTAAGACAAGAAATTCATATGCAAAGTAAAAATAGGTTGTCAAGCAATCATGCAACAAGGAAACTTTGACTAATAGAGAGAAAATCAATAAGAAAAACACTCCAAACCCCAAAAAAGATCAATCCCTAGTATGGTCACCAGTTCTATTATGAGGAAAATATCTCTATGGAATGGGGTAAACCAAAATAGATGGAATGAAACATAAAAATCAACTCTAATACCAAATATGCTATATAAATTAAATTCTAACAAGACAAGGCCAAGATCCTACCTCGTTCAGACGTTCGATGAAGACCATTGTTGAGCACACAACTCAAAGATTTATACCTGCAACTTGTCCTCAAAAACCAATATACACAAGCATATGGTGAGAATATATAATTTTACCATATATACTATCATAATCCATTAACATACATGACAAATACACCCATGGAATAATAATTCAAATATTTGCAAGATATCAATGGATGAGAAAAGAGTATTTCTATTAAAATAATCAACAAAAGTATATATGTGACAAACTTTTGTATCGGCACATATCGGAACCGAGAAATTAAGTCCCTCCATCTCGACCTCTATGAAAGACAAGCTCATTTAAAGGAGACAATGAGGTTCTCCATCAGAAAGAAGGAAGAGCTTCGGGGCTAAACAATGAGTTCAAAATTTCAAGGATAAAGGGATGCAGGCTCAATATCAACTGAAATTTCTCCAGAGTGTCTCTTCTCTCAAATTTGAATTCTCTCTTCCAAGGCTTGGATATGGCTCAATTTATAGCCTTCAAATGGAACTGAAGGGTCGAGTAGGAGTGTTTCCATTATATGGAAATTCAAGGATCATTGATATTATGACATGGCATGGAAACCCAACATAATTTTTAATTTTGAGGACCAAACCCGATGTAAAGAGGATGTAGGGGAGCAACCTACATATACGCTTGTTGTCTAACTGATAGGGCACGCATATGTGGAAAAATGTGTTTTTTTGGCTCTGGAAGGTATAAAAGGGGACTTCAAGTCTACATAGGGAAATGGAAAGGCCATCCAAGAAAACTTCATGGGGTGAAGAAACATTTGTTGTAACAAGGCTCATCATGGCATTCTTTTAATATGTCATATATCTCATCTTCTCTAACACACCTTTGAATAATAAAATCAGGTCCAATGTGAAAGAGTTCACCATCAACCCATGAGTATAAAGCATTATCTCTAATGATTTTCTATTTTTATATACGTGATAGGTGTTGACGTAGTTTTTCAGTGGCCATGTAATTGGAATTATATGCAAACCAATGGGACTTGTTAGCTATTGCAAATAAATTTTCATCTGAAAATTCGTCATTAAAATGAATTAATTCACCTTCATTTTGTATTCTGGACAAAAAAATCTACAACTACATTTTCTCTTTTAGGTCTGTATAATATAGTGATATCAAATTCTTGAAGTAAAAGGAGCCATCTAGTAATTCTACCATTAGTGATTGGTTTATTCATTAAATATCTAATGGTTGAGTGATCTATATTGAAAAATACCTCATACCTTATGATATAGTTCCTAAATTTATTGATGGCATGTACTACTGCAAGAAATTATTTTTCTGTGACTATGTAATTTAATTCATGAGGTGTCAAATTTTTGCCAACAAAGTAAATGGCATATGAAACCTGATTTCCATTTTGTTCCAAAACTGCATCTAAGGTTGTATCAAAAGCGTTTGTAGATATATGAAATGGAAGATGCCAATTTGGTCCTCTTAAAACATAAGTTACAAAAAATTTTTCCTTTAAAATTTCAAATGTAGTTTGGCATGGTATATTCGAAAACAAATCATTATCTTTTGTAAGAAGTTTAAACAATGGAGATTTTTTTTCTATGAAATTTTCAATAAAACGCATGTTGAGAAACTTCTAACATCCTTTTGATTCTTTAGCACTAGCAGCTTGGAAATGACTTCTATTTTCTTTGGATCCACCTTTATTCCCACAGAAGGAACAATGACCCAAAGCAATTCCTTCAGTTTCTAACATAAAACATTTCTCATGAATTAGTGCTAAATTTGTTTCTTGACATTTGATTAACATTTTTTTTTCTATTTTCTAATGCTTCGTCAAAACTATTTCCATAAATAGTAAAATTGTCCATAAAAACCTCTGCACAATCATGCATGAGGTCAGAAAATATACCCAATACAACACGTTGGGAAGTTGCAAGTGCATTACATAACACAAAAGGTATACTTGATAAGCATACGTACCCCAAGGACAAGTGAATGTAGTATTATCTTGATATTTTGGAGCAAACTGAATTTGGTTGTAACCGCTAAATCCATCCAAAAATGAAAAGTATTTTTTTCCTGCTAATGTTTCTAGTACCTAATCTATGAAGGGTAATGGAAAATGATCTTTCAAGGTTTCCTTATTCAATTCCCTGTAGTCCGCACACATGTCATTTTCCAATTTTCTTTGGAACAATTATCAAAGGTGATACCCATTGAGTATCATAAATTGGATATATAAAATTGACACTCAATAATTTCTGCAGTTCATCTGTCACAATTTCCTTTAAACGTGAATTCATTCATCTTTGGGGTTGCCTGATAGGTCTAGAAGTATCCTATCAATAAATATGATGAATACATGTATTTGGTTGAATTCCTCTCATATCATTAAATTCCCATGCAAATGCACAAGAATGTTTTTTTAGTGTGTTAATCAATTGTTTCTTCTGAAATTCTTGAAGCTAGGAATTAATATTTAAGGTTTTGTATAGATAAATTTCAACAATAATACTACTTGATTATTGTTTTGAACCATTTACATACATTGAATGTGTAAGTGCTAAAAATTTTTCTACAGTATAGGTTTCTTCAAAATTTTGATCCAAGATATGATTAAGAATATGATGTACCCCATGATATAGATAAAAATTTGAATTATTGATGTAATTAATGATCTGATTTTCCTCATTATCATCTTTTAAACTTAGTTCTTGGTCAATGGTAAAAAATGGTTGTACTATTTCATGATCTGTATCTTGAATAGATCGTTCAGTTTCATATTTATTTGCATTTCTAGTTGGTGCATACAAATGGAATTTATATTCTAAATCTTCGTGTTTCATTGTCATATTACTAGGTCTACACCCTATATGTGCATCAACAGTGGCTAACCATGATCTACCCAATATTAATGGTTACCCTCCCAAGTTTGTTTTAGGCTATAATATCATATATTCCACTAGGTATTCCCATGAATCTATTGAGACTATTATGTCTTCTAATATTCCTTTAGGATTAATTGTTGAGGGGACAAATAATTTCAAAATGGTGGGCGTATAACGAGGATTAGAAAGATGTAATGCATCCATACTTTCCTTTTTCATCACATTTATTGTTTCTCCTAAATCTATCAATGTATTGGAAATAATAACATTATTAATGGGGATTTGTACAATGGGGCTTCTAGGATCACAATATTTTTGCATATAAATTTTCTCAAACCTTAGATATGCCAATTTTCCAATAACTTGTACAGTTTGAGGTTCTTTCTTCTTTCTCACTGTTTTTTTTATGCATAACTTCCTAATTGTTTTAGCATATATCAGAATATCTTTCATTGCTCGCAGTAAGGGTATTTTGATAAAAATATCTTGTAACTCATTCAATAAATCATACTAGTTTTGTTGAATTTTTTTTTGGCAAATTTAACCTTTCTGGGAAAGGTGGTGTTTAAGATTGTTGAGTTTGTTCTATTGTAGGAGTAGAAGTTTGTGGTTTTTATTTATTGAATAATTGATTGGGAGTTTTCTCCTCTTCTTGTTCTTCAATAACTAGAGAATTTTTTTGAATTACTTTCCTAGATATAAGATGAATGTCATTTAAATCTAGTGAAGTAATCACATATGTTGAGAAATTCGGTAACTCTGCGTTGTAAGTGGTCTAGGTTGATTTATTTTTTGGATTGGGAATGGGTTGAGCATGTATTTGAGTAGGTAATGTAGGTTGATGAGTGGAAGGTAATTGTAATTATTGAGGTTGAGTAATTTGTGGAGGTTGGGTAGGATAGGGTTGTGACTGTGGTGGTAGTGGGGGGTTTTGAGTAGAATATTGTTGTCGAGTAGGATAGGTTGGTTAAGGATTGGTAAATGTACCTACATATTTATTTCCTCTCCAAACTTGTTTCCAAGGTTGGATTTGAGTTTTCTATGGATGCCATTCCTTCCGAGGCATAGGAGGATTCCAGTTGGATTGTTGTGGAAATTGTTGAAAGTAAGGATTGTATTCCTCAGTAAAGTCTTGTATCATAACTATTGTTCATGGTTTCCATAGTCATTTTTGTGCTATGAAGAAACGTTGTTTAATAAGATCCTACTTGCCTTGGAAAGCTGACTTTAATCTTTGCAATGATGGATAATTCAGTGTCTTATGATTGTCTGCACAAATTTCACAAACATCAATAATATCAAGTGGAAATTATCTTGATGCATGCTTCTTTCTACCTTAGGAGAGAATATTGTTAGAGCTACATTTTCTTCTTCTTATTTTTGCTTTACTTTTAAGATATCAAACTCAGAAGTCAAAGTGCTCAGAATATTATTTTTCAAGTTTTCAAGTAAATTTCTAATTTCAGCTCGACTTACCCCTCTGGTTGCTGACTTTTGGACTCGAGAAAAATTGTCCCTAGGTCCCTTACCATATTTAATTTTTCCTCTTGAAATTTGTATACATAAATCACCAAATTTTGAAAAATCTAAGTGAGACACATCACCTTTTACCATCAAATTAAACATATCAATCCACTCATCCATAATTCCTCAAAGGAAAATAAATTTAAGAGTTTCAAGATCTAGAGTATGTTGTTTAGTTCTTTTTACAGTGTAGATAAATCAATCTAGAAAGTCTTCAATACTTTCCTCTTCTTTTTGTAAATTTTTTAATAATTTCTCTCTCACACCACTATTTGTGTAATATTCATGATATTTTTCTAAGAAGAGTTGTTTCATAAAATCTCATGTGTGAATGGAATTTGTTCCTAAACCCATGATCCAATGTAAGGTTGAATATTCAAGGGTTGTTGGGAATAATTTCAGTTTTTGGGAATCCTGAGAGTAATTATAACTGTGACATAACACTTCAAATTCAAATAAAAGTTTTTCAGGGTCTTCAGAAACCATACCTTGAAATTTTGGTAAGGCAAAAAGATGAATGTTTTTCATCTAAACATTCTCATTTGGGTCTTCGATAGGAAATCCAAATTCCTCTACTTCATCTCCTCCTACTTCTCCACATCTTCCACCTTCTCTTCCATCATCTCTTCGTTTACTTTCAATCCTAGTTCCACATCCACCTCCTCCAATTCCAGTTACTTATTTTTCCCCTGACATGTTTATAGATCCTTTTGTTTCCACTGAAACTAGAATTAGCCAAAGCCTAAGATTCATTCACAAGATTAGATAAACTGTGAAAAGACGAGAGAATTGAAAAATAACTCTCTTTATTCCTTCTCCATCCTAACTATTACAATCAAAGTTCAATCCCTTATAACTACTATATGGGATTTTCAAAAACAACTAATTTTTGAAAAACAACTATTTTTTTAGAAAAACAACTAAATTTAGAAAATTCTTGCATGAATCAAAAACTGACCACTAACTAAGAGTGTGACAGGAAAATTCCCTTACGGGCAAGTGGGTTTCCTCTTGGATACAAGACCCCTATAACCAAGACAGAAAGGTGCTAATGTGGACACTGACATTTCTTTTCATGAAGCTAAACTATTCAAGGAAGAAGAAGAAAGAA
>CBVK0100273444.1:0-10941 GCA_900067695.1 Picea abies
ATATGTCATATCAACAACAATCAAACCCCAATAGTCCACTCCCTAACTCAATCCGGAGTCCAAGGGGTTTCATCGATGCCTCTGCATCCTCGAGGTCCAAAGTCCTGCACACTTAGGAGAACCCATTCAATAGAACTTGTCTATGCAAATACACAAAATAAAATATAATCACATCCATAATGCATCATAATCAAAATAAAACGGCCAATAGTATCATAATCGGGATCACTTGCAAGCAAGTGTCCTCAAAGAATAAGTTTGCTCAGTGCGCACAAGAGCGGGATGTTACAAATTTGAACAACTAAAAAATGAAGGAAGATGAAGATATTACAACTTATTTTCTACGAGTTGATGAACTAGTGAACGTTATTAAAGGCTTGGGAGAAGAAAATAAAGAACCAATAATTGTTCAAAAAGTACTAAGGTCTCTTCCAATGAGATTTCACCCTAGAAGAAAAACTAGATCTTGCTACACTAAGAATGGACGAGATACATGGAATACTTACATCTTATGAAATGAGAATAGAACAGGATAATCCATCCAAGAAGGAATCAACTTTCAAATCATCTAAGAAGACAAGAACGAATAAGTAGAATTCAATGTCAAATTGCAGTTGCAACGATGATTCAGATAAAGATGAAGAAATAGCCAACTTCGTAAGGAAGTTGAAGAGAGGAATTAGCAAGTACAAAGGTAAGCTTCCTTTAATATGCTTTAATTGTGAAAAAAATGGTCATTTTGTTGTTACATTTCCTTATGATAAGAATTCAAAAAGTGATGAAGAAGAGGTTCCCAAGAAAGAAAAGAAATACCAAAAGGAAACAAAAAGGGAAATAAAAGGAAAGTCTTCAAGAAAAGTCTCTACTCAAGGGAAGATTGTTCCTCATTTGATGAGGATGGTGATAGTGATGGTGAATCAGAAAGAGTGCTCTTTATGACATTGGAAACTCAACAAAATGATGAAGAAGATTATGAAGAAGAAGGTGAAGTAGATATTGAAGAAAAACTAATCGGCGCCTTAAGTGAGCTAAAAAGATCAAGGAAGAAAAATGAGTCACTCAAGGAAGAATTGATCAAGATAAAAGAGGGTTCTCAAAATTCCAACTCTAAAGAAGTAAAACATATGATTACAAATCTAAAGGTCCAAGTAGAAGAAGCCAGAAGGATTGAAGAAACACTAAAAAACCAATTGGAAGAAAAGGAGAAAATGAAGAAGAGCTTGGAAGCAGAAATAGTCTCACTAAGGAAGGAACTTTGGAAGAAGGACATGCAATATTAAAACACCAAAATATTGGATGAAATCATCAACATTCAAATTCCATACTATGACAAGTCTAGACTAGGATACAAACAAATGCATACTGAGAATGGTTCAACCTCCACGTCGACAGAAAATGAAGCAGATCAAAATAGTTATGCAAAAAACATCAAAGGTCGCATCAAGAAGGAAGAAGGAAAGTCTTCAAAGGAGAAAATTTGGGCAATGGAAGAAGATTACAAAATATTTGCACCGCCTAGAAGATCCATAACATAGAATCAATAACCAACAATGGAGATAATTCAAGAAGAAGATTATAGAAGAGTTGCACCACCTAAAAGATCCCCCACACTCATGTGCCAAACATTTTTCTTGGTTTATGTTATTCAAGTAACAATTTTTGGCACAAGGCTATAAAGTGTAGAGCTTATGATAAGAATAGAAGCAGCTATGAAGGCTACTCTAAAAATAATTATCTCAGAAAGCCTGATGAAGCGTATAGCCTAAACTATAATAGTTTTGGCTCATTAAATAATGAATTAGAATGATACAAAAGAAACAATTTTGGACACACGGCCAAACATTGTAGATTGATTTTTCCTGCAAAGGAATTAAAGCAGGATCTCAATAGTCATGTAAAAGAACCATCAAGGATATGGAAAAGGAAGCAAGATAAATTGAGCATTCAAGATTTTTTTATTTCTCTACAAACCCAAATAAAAAAACATGATCGGTACTTTGATAGTGGTTGTTCAAAGCACGTGACAAGTGACAAGGTCATGTTTGTAACTCTAAGGAAAGAAAGAGATGGATCAATTTCATTTGAGAATGATAACTTAGCCAAAATTATAGAAAAAGGCACAGTCAAGCTTGGAAGCAAAGATGTCATGGTAGAAAATGTCCTAATTATCGAAAATATGAAGCATAATATGTTAAGTGTCAGTCAAATGTGTGACTAGGGACACACACTTCTATTCCACTCAAAGAAATGTAAGATAAGGAAAGAAGGACTAGGAAATTTGGTGGTGACGACAATAAGGACTCCAAACAACATATACATCTTAAATGAGATAGGAAAGGAAAGATGTTTCTTGGGAAAAGAAAATGAAAGTTGGTTTTGGCACAGAGTAATTCGTCATATGAACTTTGACAATCTTGTCAAAATCAACAGAAAGGAAGCGGTAAGAGAAATGCCTAAAATTTCAAAGCCAACCAATATTATGTGCAAGCATTGTCTACAAGGAAAGAAAACAAGAATTGAGTTCAAAACAAAGGAATACTCTACGACAAAACCATTGGAGATTGTACACATCGATCTATGTGGAATGATGGCAACAAAAGGGTTGAATGGTGAACAATATTGCATGCTACTTATTGATGATTACACAAGAATGGCTGGAGTTTCTTTTCTCAAGAAAAATTCAGATGCATTCAAATGTTTCAAGATATTCAAAGAGATGGTTGAAAATGAGACTGAATTGAAAATCAAGTTCTTAATATCAGACAATGGAGGGTAGTTCACATCAAAATAATTCATGGACTTTTATGAAGAATAAAAAGACAATTTTTAGTAGCTAGAACACCTCAGAAAAATGGAGTTGTTGAATGGAAGAACAAAACTGTATAGGAAATGGTCAAAACCATGTTGAAAGATTCCAAGTTGGGTGATATATTTTGGGTACAAGCAATACATACAATCGCTCATATATTGAACAGAGGAATGCTTAGAAGTAACAATGAGAAGACTCCATGTGAACTCTGGAAGGGAAGACTAGAAAACGTCAAGCACTTTAGAGTGTTTGGAAGAAAATGTTACATAAAAATAAAAGATAAAAAGATTGTAAAATTTGACTCTCAAGTTGACAAAGGAATGTTGGTTGGATACTCAAGAAAAATAAAGGAATACAAATGCTACAACCTAAGACTCAACAAAATAGTGGAAAGCATCAATGTAAATATTGAAGAAACAAATGTATTGAAGACCATAGAAGAAACATAAATTTAGAAAGACAAGAAGCAGAAGAATAACTAAAGGAAGAAGAAGTAGAGGAAGAATTAGAAGAACCATAAGAGAAGCAAGCAAAGGTAGAGCAAGGAGAAACAAAAGACAATCAACAAGATTTCCAGACACCTGCTAAAACATCTAACCATCAGGTTCAAAAGAATTATCCACTAGAACAAATTATTTGAGATAAAAATGCATGAATAGAAACCAAAGGAAGCAGATGATCATGTACACCAGAACAAATACATATAGCACTATTATCCATAATTGAACCAAGTATCTTTGAGGAATCCAACAATGATGAACATTGGATCAAGGACATGGAAGAATATATGAATCAAATAGGGAAGAATGAGACATGGGAACTGGTTCCAAGACCTAAGGACAAAAATGTGATTGGTACAAAATGGGTGTTCAGAAATAAACTTAACGAAGATGGACAAGTAACCAAAAACAAGGCAAGGCTAGTATGCAAAGGATATGCTCAAGTTGAAGGAGTATATTTTGAAGAAAATTTTGCTCATGTTTCCAGAATGGAAGCAATCAGAATGATCTTGTCCTATGCATGTTCCAAAAGGATCAGAGTATATCAGATGGATGTAAAATCAACATTTATCAAAGGAGAATTAAAAGAATAAGTATACATCTAACAAACAGAAGGATTTCTACTTTCAAAAAAGGAATATTATGTATGTATATTGAAGAAATCTTTGTATGGACTCAAGAAAGCCCCTAGAGCCCAGTATTCAAGATTGGAAAAGTACTAACAACAACAAGGATTCATAAAGGGAAATACATATAGCAATATCTACATAAAAGTGGATCAAGACAACAAATGTATCATTGAAGTATATGTGGATGACATCATATTTGGAAGTGATGATGAAAGGTCGAGTAAGAATTTTTCCAAGGACATGAAAAATGAGTTTGAAATGTCCCTACTTGGTGAGTTGACTTTATTCTTGGGACTCCATCTATATTAGCTAGATGAAGGTATTTTCATTTCCCAAATCAAGTACATCAAAGAAATTTTCAAGAAGTTCATAATGGAAGATTGTAAACCCATAGGTACTCCCATGGTGATTCGTTGCAAGTTGAGAAAAGATGATGAATCTAAGGAATCAAATCAAACACTCTATAGATTGATGATTGACAACCTACTCTATATGACAACCTCAAGACCAGATGTGATGCAAGTAGTTGGACAGGTTGCAATATTTCAAGAAGGACTAAAGGAAACTCATGTTATGGTAGTAAAGAGGATCTTCATATATCTCAAAGGAACAACAAAGTTTGGATTTTGATATATAAAAGGGAATGAGATGACTATGGTCTCCTACACAGATGCATATTGGGTATGAAGCATTGATGATGAAATAATTAGTAGTGGAGCGTCCTTCTACTTGGGTCATTGTCACCCTGTCCTGGTTAAGTAAGAAGCAATCCTCAATGTCCTTGTCTACAAAAGAAGTAGAGTATATTGCAACAACAACATGTTATATGAAGGTCCTCTGGATGAAGCGAACAATGCAATACATACAAGTAGAATATGATGAGCCTATTTCAATTTTTTGTGACAATACCAGTGCTATAAGTATCTTTAAAAATTCAATGATGCAATCCAAGACCAAACATATTTTGATTAAGTTCCACTTTCTACGGGAATAAGTCATAGAAAATAACATCAAGTTGGAGTACATTGGTACAAAAGAATAGATTGCATATATCTTCACCAAACCTCTCTCAAGAGAGACATTTAAGTATCATCGATAGAAACTTGGAGTAGTTTCTTCCCCACATTAATCTACATGGATTATTATGAAGAAGACAAGGGGAAATAAATCGTTAGGGGGAGTTACCCTTTTCCATTGATTTCAAAGGGGGTGAGAAAGTTCACAAGCATGAAGACAGGGGGAGCAATGATCATAGGGGGAGTATGAGTGTTTCCATCAGTGCCAAAGGGGGATATTGTTGGAAAAATGGTTGTCATTGATGTCAACCCTAGAAGAAGTCTAGAAGTCTCTAGGTGATGGGTATATTTGAAGAAGTCTACAAGATAATCACCTTATGGCCTAGCTTTAAGCATGGCCCTCATGGGAAGACACTTTGAAGAAGTCTACAAGAAGCCTTGGAAATATGGCTAAGTGGTTAAGAAGCCCCAAAGGTGTAGTCATGAAGCTCAAAGTTGTTTAAAGAAAAATAACATCAAGAACATTGAAAATGCATGAAAAACCCTCATAGATGCATAGTCCTTGTCATGTCATTTCCAACGGTAGGTGGTATGCCACGTGGTTCCTCATGATTGAGAAGTTATTCCCTCGTAATGATGAAGCCACAAAGTATGGTCAAGAAGCCCCAAATCTAAGGTTTCAACAAGAGGTTATAAGTCACCCTGAAAATCAGAAAAAAAGGAAAAATAGTTGCAACAAGAAATTATAGGTTGGTCCTAAAGTCAAGTAAAGGAGGTACTTGGAAAAGTATAAATACACATCAAGAAACTCTCATTTCATCATCCAAGAAAGTGTGTGTTTATGGAATGGAACTAGCATAAGTGGGTCTGCACTTGTGCTAGGAAGATTTGTGATCTCAGCAAAGGGAAAGTTTGTAAGGTGGAAGATCTAGCCTTGGAGAAAGGAGGAAGAGGAGAGTCTATGAAGGTGATCGTATCGGTTTTTTGAGGTTATACATGGTTTGCAGAAGGGTGAAGCATGTATATACATGGGTTGTATAAAAATGAATCGCATATAGGGTATACGTAGGTTGTAGTAGCATAGAGTGTAGGTGTCCACGAGTTGACAGTGGATGAATCGTGTATCTGTGGTAAATTTGAAGAAGGTATGAATATATGATATCCCATGCACCAAGTTGTTCCTTGTGATTAAAGGTATGTATTTACATATGTTTTTAGGGTTATATATTTGAGGTCTTGGTACATGCTTGAGGCATGTCTTTGTCACATAGTTTGATTCATATCATGGTGATTTTGAGAACATGATTTGGAGGATATTTTTGGAGATATTGGAATAAGTTTATGTGGTTGTATCATCTTTGATGGTGATGATGTATTAGTTTTAGTGCTAGAAACAATGACAGGTTGAGTCTATCATTTATATTCAAGGGAGGAAAGAAGGGGAAAGGAAATGGAGTTGCATCTTCCTTTAGTTTGGAGCCTGTAAACTAGGGGGTTGGAGATGGAAAATCCAGGGAGTTGTAGCTTCTTTCAGGTTGGAGCCTATAAAAAAGGTGTTGGTTCCTCCTTCCAGTTGGTGCTGGAGAATTTTGGAAGTTTTTTCTTCCTATGAATGTGATATTCTGATATATTAAGAAAGCATTCTGTGGTTTTATCCCATTTTTTTTTCCACATAAAATCCTTGTGTATTGTATATATGTGGTTATATGTTTATGGTATCTTGAATGCAATCATAAGTGATACATTTTTTGTATCTTAAATGCTTACATATTGTGATTAAAAGTGGTAAAAAGTTCCTAATATTGATTCACCCCCCTCTCAATATTAGTGAATATTACCACAATTAGTATCATATCAGGTCCTTCAGAAACAATCTAATCACTGGAAGGTAGATCATGGAGTGCACTAAGAATGGAACACCAATGTTTGATGGTCAGAATTATGCCTTCTAGAATAGAAGGATAATTTTTTTTTTGCAGGAACAAGGATTTGATGTCTGGAAAGAAGTAGTAGATGGATATAAGGCACCTTCCACTCCTCCAATAGATAAATATGGAAAGAAACTCAGTAAAAACAATTCAAAGGATAAAAATTCTAATATGAATGACCTGGTTGATTTAGTATATGTCAAGGTTATGCCTTGTGACTCTGCAAAGGATATTTGGGACAAAATTCAAAATGTTTATGAAGGAGATGAAAAGTCAAAGGGGTCAAGATTCAAACTTATAGAGGTCAATTTGAACAATAAAAAATGAAGGAAAATGAAGATATTGTAGCTTATTTTCTGTGAGTTGATGAAATAGTGAATGTTATTAAAGTATTAGGAGAAGAAATAAAAAAACCAATAATTGTTCAAAAGGTACTAAGGTCTATTCCCATGAGATTTGATCTTAAGATTTCATTCCTAGAAGAAAGAGTAGATCTTGCTACGTTGATCATGGACAAGTTACATGGAATCCTTATGGATTATTAAATGAGAACAGAGAAGGATAATACATTGAGGAAGGAATAAACTTTCAAAGAATACAAGAAGACAAAGAAGAATAAGAAAAATTCAAAGTCAAACTGCAGTTGTAGGGAGACAAGAAAAGAAACAAAAATAAATTCTTCAAGAAAATCCTCTACTCAATAGAATATAGTTCATCATCTGATGAGGATGATGATAATGGAAGTGACTCAAAATGAGTACTCTTTATGGAATTAGAAAATGATAATGAAGATTATGAAGAGGGAAGGTGAAGTAGATATTGAAGTATAACTAATCAACACCTTAAGAGAGCTAAAAATAAAAAGGAAGAAAAACAAGTCAGTCAAGGAAGAATCGATCAAGCTAAAGGAGGGTTCTCAAAATACCAACTCTGAAGAATTCTAGTAGATGATTATGAATATAAAGGTCCAAGTAGAAGAATTCATAAGGATTGAAGAAACACTCAAATACTAGTTGGAATAAAAGGAGAAAATGAAGGAGATCTTGAAAGCAAAAATACTCTCACTAAGGAAGGAACTTCAAAAGAAATACATGAAATATAACAACACCAAAATATTGGATGAAATAACAACATTCAAAGGCCATACTATGACAAGTCTAGACTAGGATACAAACAAACACATATTGAAAAGGGTTTGAGCTTCATGATGACAGAAAAGGAAGAAGAAAAAAAGAGTTATGCAAAAGTCATCAGAGGTCCCATCAAGAAGGAAGAATGCAAGTCCTCAAAGGACAACATTAGGGCAATGGATATAACTCAAGAAGAATATTACATAAAAGTTACACCACCTAGAAGACCCAAAATGCAGAATCCGAAATTAGCAATGGAGAGAACTCAAGAAGAAGATTACAGAAGAACTCCACTGCTTAGAACATCTCCCACACTTAGGTGCCAAACTATTTTTCTTTGTTTATGTTATTCTTGTAACAATTTTTGGCACAAGTCTATAAAATGTAGAGCCTATGCTAAGAATAGAGGCATTTATGAAGGATACTCTAGAAATAATTATCTAAGAAATCCTAATGAAGATTATAACATAAACTATAACATTTTTGGCTCATTAATAATAAAGTATATTGCTACAAATGAAAAAAAATTGGACACATTTCCAAAGATTGCAAATTGACTGCTCCTCTAAAGGAACCAAAGAAGGATTTCAATAGTCATGTAAAGGAACCATCAAGGATATCAAAAAGGAAGTAGGATAAACTAAACATTGAATAATGTTTGATTTCTCTTCAAGAACTAAGTAGAAAAAGTGATCGGTATGTTGAGAGTGGTCATTCAAAGCATATAATAGGTGACAAGGACATGCTTTTAATTCTAAATAAAGAAATATATGGATCAATTTCGTTTGGTAATGATAACTCAACCAAAATTATAGGAAAATGCATAGTCAATCTTGGAAGTAAAGATGTCATGGAAGAAAATGTCCTACTTGTCGAAAATATGAAGTATAATATACTAAGTGTGAGTCAAATGTGTGACCAATGATACACACTTCTATTTAACTCAAAGAAATGTGAGATCAGGAAAGAAGGATCAGACAAGTTGGTGGAGACAATAATAAGGACTCCAAACAACATATACATCTTATATGAGATTGGAAAGGAAATATGTTTCTTGGGAAAGGAAAATGAAAGTTGGATTTGGCACAAAATAATGGGTCATATGAACTTTGAAAATCTTTTCAAAATTAGCAGAAAGGAAGTGGTAAGAGAAATTCCTAAACAAAACCAACCAATATTATGTGCAAGCATTGTCTACATGGAAAACAAACAAGAGATGAATTCAGGACAAGGGAATGTTAATATTTTTGGTGTAACTACAAAATATATTCTCGTATAATTATTTTAGTCAAACCTTTAAAACATTATTATAATTATATTTTACAAGTCGAATCAACATAAATTATTATATTATTGGTATTTTACTTATAATTGTAAAAATCCTCGTTGTGGCTAGTCATCCTTGTTTTATGGGTTAGTTAGGTCAAGAGTCATGTCTCTTGAAGAGAAATTGTTGTGTATAAATAGAGGTTATGTTCCTCTCAATTGGACACACACTCACACACTTCTCTTCTGCATCTTGGAATGCATAGGAAGGTCTAGCGCACAAGTCTTGGAGACTGGTTCTTTTGGTGTTTTGGTCTTGTTCTTTCTTGGAGAGTTATAGTGCATCATTGTATTGGTTGAAGGAATCTATATTGAGGATTTTGGTTGTTGGGTATTCTCCCCCACGAGGGTTTCCCAAGATAAACTTTGTTTTCTATTGTATATGTGATTGTCTATCTTTCAATGATTCTATTACAGTTGCTATCGGATTAAATCATTGTAATTGTGTAACTAAAAATTTTAAAATTCCAACATGGTGTCAGAGCAGGCCTGAATAGAGCAACCTGAGCTATTGCAGTTAGGGTTTCACCCAAACCCTAATGTTGATGTCTTTCTAGTTTCTGGGGAAATTTTTACCAAGCAATACCACCAAGTAGCTTGCCTTAGCATAGCACACCTACTGGTAAGTTTAGTGTTTTAATTTTGGTCATATTTTTGTGTGGACCCATGCAGGATGACTACCAGAACAAAGATCGATGAGAAGCTAGATGGAGCTGATAACTTCAGAGCCTGGAGGTACAGAGAAACCTTCCTTCTTGAAGAACATGAACTGGATAAGTTCATTATATAAGAGGTTCAAGAACCTCAAGGAGATGAAGCTAAGGCAAAATATAAGGACTTGGTGAGAGCAAATAGGATTATTGCAGACTCCATTAAAGACCACCTTATCCATCATATATCATCATAATCTTCTCCAAAGCAAATGATGGACACCTTAATTCGTATGTTTGAAGGAAGCAACATAAACCAAAGAATGACTCTGAGATCTCAGTTATCGAGTACACCATATTAAGGGGTGACTCAGTAAAAGGAGAAGAGATGGTGATGACTACCTTGAATGGCCTCCCAAGGTCATGGAATGCATTCGTCCAAAGAATTTGCTCAAGGAAGAAGCTTTCCAAGTACAGTAGGCTTTGGGAAGATTGTAACCAGGAAGAAGTTAGGACACCTGCAAGGTAAGAAAAGATAGCAGATGAACACCAAGCCCTAGCCACCCACAGTAGGAAAGGAAAGAACAAGGAGCATTCATTACCGAAGAAGTTTAAGAATGGGTCAAAGAGACAACTCAAAGATCAGATGATATTGTTGTCAAAAATTGGGACACTTTGCTAGGGATTTCCCCCTCATTATGGAAATTAAGAAAAAGAAAGGAAGGAAGAGGCATCAAGCTCACACAACTGAAGATGATGAGCCTCCCAAGAAGGTTGCAATGCAAGATGAATCAAGTGATAAGGATTATGTAGTTATCTCATCCCTCACAGGTATTGTTACTCATGGAACCGACACTTAGTTGATAGACAGTGGTGCTTCCAAGCACATGACAAGTATCCAATCAAAGGTGTTGGAGAAGCTTCCTACAAGTTAAACTCAGGCAAGCCAATGA